>JAKCPI010029096.1:0-94448 GCA_023213315.1 Euborellia annulipes | reverse complement strand
TGTTTTTCGCGGAACCAAACTTTTTCCCCGTCCGCAAAAATATTTTACCCCTTTTTTTTTAGAGGAAGCAACATTTTTTCCACCCGCGGAACCAAAATTTTTTCATGTGCCGTTCGCGGGACATTTCACTCTTTTGCGGAACCTGGGATTTTCGTGTTGCACGCCGAGCAAACATTTCGGGGGGGGCACCTGTGGTGGACTTGTACCAGTCTTTCGTGTTATATATTGATATTAATTAAAAGTCAACCTGGTATGATAGGAGAAAAGCTTATCTGCACCGCGATGATGCTTGCCTGCAAGCGCTCAAGCGTCCAGACTTGCTCAAAACTGTTAATTATAATTTATTATCTCACGCTTTTATTTATTCTATTTTTTGTAATATATTTAAAATTTAAATTGAAAACATTAGCTTACTATTATTAATTTGAGTTTGCTCAATCATTTTCAGTGTAGGAAGTTGTAAGAGAGCTTTTCTCTCCGCTGCCTGTTATGGATAAAATATGGATATTAAAATGATAATATTTTCTTTTTACATAATTTATATGCAAGAGAGAAGAAAAGCAGCTAGCATGTTATTATACGTTAGCTATAATACGTATATAAGAAAAAGCCTCTGTTCTAAACAAGACTCAAAGTAGCCTATAAGAAAGTCGAAAAAATCCTAATTTGAATCTATCTCTCTATATATGATTGCCTCCATCGCACAGTGGGGCAAAAAGCTGACCAAAAATCGAAATCTTTATAAATCGATCTGAAATTTATGTTACTCGGAGGTTTTGAAGTCGATGATACAAAATCTGTCCCAATAATCTTTAATTTTTTTTTAATTTAAAAATGAATTTATTGTTATTATTAATCCCATATTAATTAAGAAAATATTAAAATAAGCTTAGATGATTTATTTAAAAATAAACTGTCAAATTAGTTCAGCATTCTACCAATAGATGGCAGGCTAGTTTAACAGACGATCTCCTAATAGCGTATATCTGGCCTATATTTTTATTCTTTTATAAAAGATACATAATATATAATAACATTTATAAAATATTTATTGTTAAAAGATCAATGAAAATCAACCAAATGCATTAAATATTATTAGCTACCATTCTGACATCTCTTGGCAAATTTTTGAATTACTTGATTTTTTGGGCATACTTTTTATGACACACAACGCCATCTGATCTCGAAAAACATGCGTAACACCTTCACTCCTATTCCGCCTTAAGAAAGTGTCATAGTGGATTTTATACATTTTTGTTTATGTACAGTGAGCGCCACAAATTAAGCCCCCACCTGATAGCTTTAGCCTTAAGTATTTGGTATAGTATATGGTGTAAAGTGAAATAATTTTAATGACCGAAAAAGTAAAACGTAAAATCTGGTACAGATGATTTTATTTGACCTTTTCAAATTAAAATTATTTCACTATTTACTTATACTTAAGACTAAAGCTATCAGATGGGGACTTAATTGTGACGCTCACTGTACCTGGTCAACTCATACTGTGTATATATTTATTATATGAGAGTTGTTCAACGATGTATAAAATCCACTATGACACTTTCATAATGACTTTTCGCCAGCTCTGGGGATGATTCAAACACGGAACCGAAATGTCAGCTCTGTGAATTAAAAGTATAAAAAAAATAACCTTGGCTGCATCTCTCATTTCTACCCTTTTATTAATTGACTCTAGTTCTTTGTCAAATAGAGCATGACAAGCAGACGCACAGTGGGGCAGAATCCCAAAAATCGAAATCAAAATTCGTTATTAATAGCGTCAGTTCCTTTTTACCCGATTTTGAAAATTAAATCAAAGGCGATCTTCCAGGGATTTGCTTGATAACAAAAAAATTAATTACGAGTCATTAAAAAAATTATAGCTCGATGTCCCAATAATCTCTTATGAATTTAATTCATTTAAAAAAAAAACCGCATTGAAAAATTCCTTATAATAGTCTAGTTTTTTTTTTAAGTCGTTCCTGAACCCCCTTAATGACTTTTCGCCAGCTCTGAAGATGATTCAAACACGGAACCGAAACGTCAGCTAAGTGAATTAAACGTACAAAGCTCCCAACGTGGCGCCTCATTGCAAAGCCTTGGGTTTCTATCTCTATGAAAATTTCAAGTCAATTAATTATAATCATTAAATAAAATCCCGCAAATGAAAAGTAATTAAATTTTATTTTTTTTCTTTGATCCTCATACTGTAGAGGAGAAAAAAAGCAGCGATAAAACACAAAGCACACACGCATTGTATAAATAGAGACGAATATAAAAATATTAATATTATGTCAATTTAAATGTTATCAGAGAGATGAAATCAATGCGCTAAATAGCAATCCAATTGGGATTGTTAAGAGAATCATTTGGTTAATTAAAGTCTGCATCTGCGTACAGATGGCTGGCTCTTGATATCAAATCTATGCATAATCATTCTCACAAATCATAGAATAGTGTTTTGTTAGAAATTAAAAAAAAAAAAAAAAAAAACTGGTGTGAGGGGCGACCCAAGGTCTTTAAATACACAGGTTGGCCAGAAACTAGTAAACAAACAATTTTCAAGTCACAGTTTTTGATTGGTCCACGTCATGAAGCTCCTCCTTGCTTATATTTTTCTATTTGGCAGCTTTGTTGACTGCTTATAACCTAGTTCACATTCATTTTGTTTTATTTGCAAATTGTATAGTTTCAGACTAAACTAATTTAGACCCTGTTATTTATAATGCTTTATTAATTCACACTTTTTTCTCATTCACACTCACACTCACACACACATTCACACTGTCTTTTCGGCAGCTCAGGCCATATAAGACATTTACGATAACCGTTATTTATGAATTTATATATATTAGGGGGTCCAGGCATTTTTATTTAAGCCATCTGGTATCCAGATGGCTTAAATAAAATCATCGGACTGCCTGGGGTCCGAACCCGCGACGTTTGGTATATGAGGTTAGCACGCTAACCTCTACACCACGCCCCGTGGGCTTGCTTTATTAATAATATGCCGTGTATAAATTTTTATAAATTGTTTGTTTCGAACGATTTTTTACAAAAGGAGTAGCTCCATGACGTCACTCCCTTAGAATGAAAAAAATGTAAACAAACCGAGTTTGACCCCCCCTGGGGCGACCCAGCTTTTTTTGACAAATGAATTTGTTTATATTTACCCTTTTTTTAATGACACCTGTATGATTTTGTTTTGATTTTTTATCAAAATTAACGAATATTTTCTATTTCTTCTGTGATTATTCCAAAAACTATTCAGTTTTCGTAAAAATGTCAAAGAATAAAAACTTTTTAAAATAGAGTATTTTATCATAATATAACAAAAAAATTGAAAATTTCAAAATTTTTGAAAAAACTTTTTAAGTAAAGTACTACTTCCAAGTGACGTATTTACTCCAAAAGTTGATAGAAGTCTACCATTTTAGTGTAAGGAGCATATACCAAATTTCATCGATCTAGCTGCTTTGGTTTTTAAGCAATCGTGTTCACACACACACCCAGACGTAATTCCAAAAGAATATACGAGAAAGTCTCGGGGAAGTCATTCCCCATATTTTTTTTTTTTTTTTTTTTTTTTTTTTATTATTAAAAACATTCACACTTTTTTCTCTTTCACACTCACACTCAAACACACATTCACACTATCTTTTCAGCAACTCAGGCCATATAAGACTTTTTACGATATTAATAAATATACATATATGGGGTCCAGGCATTCTTATTTAAGCCATTTAGTATCCAATTGGCTTAAATAAAATCATCGGACTGCCTGGGGTCCGAACCCGCGACGTTTGGTATACGAGGTTAGCACGCTAACCTCTACACCAAGCCACGAGGGCAAAACGAATCCTTCAAAATCTCAACATCGACTTTTAGACATCTGTATATCCAATAATTTCTCTCTTTATATATTAACATATATAGAGGCAAGAGAAATTAAAAATATCATTGTGTTAAATAAGCTTTAAAGGAAAATTCAAACTCTTCTATGTTAGGGAGGATGTCCTATTTTGAGGAGAGACTTCCTCAGCACAGACTCCTTTCGATGGAAATGCATGAACATGTTGATTGTTAATGGGTATACATTTCTTTTTTTTTCCCTTTTGTTTTGTTGTATTTGTTATTGTATTTAAATTTGTATTGTGTTTGTTGGACCTAGCTACCGAGGAATGGTGCCTCTAAGCGGGTCGTAATAAATTTATTTATTTATTTATTTAATGCATCACTGAGAGGGAACCTTCTTTACGTCCCTTCACAGGACGGGATGTCAAAGAGACTTCCTCTCCTCGTAGAGTTGCCTGGGGGCTAGTGTGATAAGATCCAATGTTCCAATCCAGAGCCTGCTTGAGGATTTGTTTACTTTCTATATATATGAACCCTGTTATGCAATGGTGTGTCAAAGACCAAAAAATTAAAAATTGAGTTAAGCACGGAATATTGTTTCAAATGCTTTAATTAATAGTATTATTTATGAAATATGTTCTAAAAAAAATTATATTTAATGTAAAAGCATAAAATTATTTTTACAATATTTCAATGCAGGATTTTTATTTTGCAAAAATGATTTATGTTCCTAACACGTTGTTTTTTATGATATTTTTTTTTTTTTTTTATAAAAAACATTCACACTTTTTTCTCATTCACACTCACACAGACTTTTCGACAACTTAGGCCATTTAAGACTTTTAACGATACTCGTATGTTTAATATATCTATTGTGGGTCCAGGCATTTCTATTTAAGCCATTTGGTATCCAAATAAAATCATCGGACTGCCTGGGGTCCGAACCCGCGACGTTTGGTATAGAAGGTAGGCACGCTACCAACTACAAAGCCCCGTGGGCTTCGCATGTTTATTATAACTTGAATTTTAATATATCTACGGAAACTAAATATATCTCGACACGAACAATCTGGTGTGACAAGCACAAAACACAACTTTCTCTTTTCAAATGTAAGAGAAAGTTGTGTGCTGTGCGACCAGTCACACCAGATTTTTTTTAATACTTTCCCTCTCATCTTACAAAAATTAAATTTCTACCCCTAAAGCTATTTGTCATTTTGTATTATCATTTTTTTTTTCTCTTGTCTTGTAATTAGAGACTCTTCCCTCGTCTTAAAATGAGATTATCGTTATCAGAGATGGATGGGGGTGGGGGGGGGGATGATGGTGAGAAATTTCATTCTAAGCTTCACCTGACACACGTTCTCTCCCTCTCTTTTTCTTTTTAAAACATTTCTATCCCCGAACGAAACGTGTCAGTTATTTTTTTTATTTTTTGTCTCTTTTTTTCTTGTGATATAATTTAAAAAAATAAAATAAGACGTGTAGGCCTACGTGTTTAAACAGCAAAGTCAAGTGTCAACGCTATAATGAACTTGGTGAAAGTATAAAAAAAACTTTTATAAGATTTCTTCAATGTAATTAGCGTTCATTTCTGTGCTATAACCAGGTAATTTACAAAAAGTGTTGGTTTTGAGAGTTTTATGTTTGCTCTTTTAAGGGCCGGTAGCTTCATGTATGGGTAGTTAGTGGAGGCTTTTTTTTTGTAGTGCAGAAACCCTCTTCATTTTTATTCTTATAGTAAAATATACGAGATCTCATCATTTTATTTTAAAAAAATCTGGTGTGACTGTCACACAGCACACAACTTTCTCTTATCTTCGGTAATCGAAAGTTGTGTTCTGTGCTTGTCACACCAGATTTTTTGTGTCGACATATATTTAGTTCCCGCCGATATATTAAAATTCAAGATGTAAAATTTATATGTGAAAATATTTATATTTTGTTACCATGGCAACCATTTCTCCTATCTTCTCTATGAAGTACAAGAGTAAAGTGTGCGTAAAACAATTATGAGAGCAAAATGGAAATATACATTTTAAAGAGCATCTAAAAAATAATTGATTTTTGAATTTAAAAAAAAAAAAATCGTTGGAGCAAATTTTGAGAAAATCTAATAAAAGTGGAAAAGTACATCAGTAAAGTACTAGAACTTTTTGGTCGATTTTGTTCAAAAGCTTCGTGTCACGTCCCATGTGGGTATCTAACTTAAATATAAAATTCCAACCTCATAGCTCTTTTCGTTCTTGAGATATTTTGTTCACAGACAGACAGACCATGTCACCAAAACCACTTTTTTGGATTCAGGGGATCTCAAAACGTGTATATCCATCAAAATTTCGACATCGAATTTTTGACATGAATCCAATACTTTCTCTCTCTATATATTAACATATATATAGAGGTAAGAGAAAGTAAAAAGAAGTCCATTTTTTTTTTGACTTGTGAGTGTACTTGTGTTTTTTCTTTGATGACGTTTTTGTACATAATTTCGTTAATAATTAACAGATTTTTACGAATGAATGATTTTTAGAAAGCCAAAGAACTATAGAATATCCTAAATATGTTTTTTGCATTCAGGGATATCTAAAATTGTATTAGAAGTGACCAAAGCAAAAAAAATCTTAATAATTTCGATTTTTCTAAACTTTAAGCCTTTTGCGGCACGTCTAAATGACCTCCGATTGGAATGAAACTTAAAATTTATATGTATTCTAAATACCTGAATATTTTTACGGGGTGTGGCGTTAAAAATAATTTGAACATTCTAAATAAAGGCCGCTTTAGAGCACATTTTCTATTAAAATCTATTTTTCTCTATATCTCTAAAACTGTGACTGATGGGGAAAAACTGAAATAATATTTGAATTCAGAATAAAAAATACTTTATTCTTGTAAAAGAAAAAAAGTTCATCTTTGTCGACAAGTGTTATTTATTATAAGCTGATTTTTGAATTTTAATCAAAATCGTTAAAGACAATTTTTTGAAAATCGAAAGAAAAATGAAATAGAATAACTCCCCCGTCAGCTTATTGACCTCCAAGCTACAGGGTCACTTGCTCTTTCACCTGGCTGTCTTTATGATCATGGTATAATTAAAAAAATAACTTTCCCTCTCTTCTAAATCTCTGAGGGAAACATCAAATGGACTCTAATTAATCTTAAGATATGATATAATTATCTTTTCTTCTTCTTTTTTCCCTCCATACTTAAATTTTTAATATTAAAGTCTCTGGGAGAGAAAAAAAAAACAAGAAGAGGAAAATAAAAATTAATTAAAAGATCTTAAAGGGAGAGGAGAAATAAAAATTAAATTTTTTTTTCCTTTAAAAAAAAAAAAATAGAATCAAAGTGGATGAAGAAAAAAAAGATTTTTTTTTTTAATAACGATAAAAACAAATAATGTACAAAGAAGGTTTAAATAGAAAGTAACTGAAAAACAGAATTTTTTATTTCTATCAAATAGGCCAGTCAATATCGACATTTAAATCGCAAAACGTAAAGTATTCCTGCATTTTTGGTATGTTATTTGGACCCCTTGGGGGAGTGCGAAACCACATTTTGCAATCAAAAAAAAAGTTGTGCTTCCCGCGTAGTACGAGAAAAACTGCGTGATTTTCGCACTTTTTTCAGTTTTTGCAGTTTAATTCAAAAACTATGGGCTTTTTGACATTAGTTGCTTATAGCATTTTTAAAGTGTATTAAATTTGAAACAATTCAAGCCAACTTGCAGCTCCGTATCTCTAATAGTTTTTGAGATAAGATGATTGAAAAATGTACAAGATTTTCACAAATGTTACAATTTTCAGTTTTGCTTATGTTTAAAGCCGAATATCGGCTTAACCGTTCATGTTTAGAGAAAAGTTGTGATAAATTGAGTTTTAGCACATTTAATTACCTTTCATTTAAGCGCAGTACGGGGTCAGTAACCCTTGTAGTTTTCTTGTAATCGTAAAAAAACAAAAATTGCAGTAATAGTCCAGTCAAATTTTACATTAAATTCGCAAACGCGAAGTAACGCTGCATTTTTGGTATATATATATATATACCCCTTAGGAGAGTGTGAAACCACAAAAAAAGTTGTGCTACCTGCGTAATACGAGAAAAACTTCAAAATTTTCGGACATTTTTCAGTTTTTGCAGTTTAATTCAAAAAATATGTGCTTTTGACATTAGTTGTTATTATCATTTTTAAAGTGCATTAAATTTCAAACAATTGAAGCCAAACCACAGCTTTGTAAGTTTAATAGTTTTTGAGATATGATGCAATTTCATGTAGGGTTATTCAAAACTTGTATTATTGGAATTTTCGTTTTTTAAGATTACAGGAGAACTATAAGAGCTAATGACCCCGTTTTGCGCTTAAATAAAAGGTAATTAAATGTGCTAAAACTCAATTTATCACAACTTTTCTCTAAGCATGAGCCGTTATGTCGATATTCGGCTTTAAACATAAATAAAATTGAAAATTGTAACATTTCTGTTGTGTTTTAAGCCGAATTTTTTTTTTTTTTTTTTTATTTATGACTTATTAAAAAATTATCGTAATTAATTTTTTTGTTATCAAGCAAAAAAACGAAAAAACAATCTGTCCCAATAATCTTTGATTTTTTTTTACTTTCTCTTACCTCTATATATAAGTATGATATATATAGAGAGAAAGTATTGGATTCATGTCAAAAATTCGATGTCGAGATTTTGATGGATCTTCACGTTTTGAGGTCCCCTGAATCCAAAAAAGTGGTTTTCGCGACGTGGTCTGTCTGTCTGTGTGTCTGTGAACAAAATATCTCAAGAACGAAAAGAGTTAGGAGGTTGAAATTTTATATTTAAGTTAGGCACCCCCATGGGACGTGACACGAAGCTTTTGAACAAAATCGACCAAAGAGTACTAGTACTTTACTGATGCACTTTTTCAGTTTTTTTTCGATTTTCTCAAAATTCGCTCCAACGAATTATTTTTTAGATGCTCTTTAAAATGTATTCTCATTTTGCTCTCAAAATTATTTGAAGAACACTTTACTCTTGTACTCCATAGAAAAGATAGGAGAAATGGTTGCCATGGTAACAAAATATAAATATTTTCACATATAAATTTTACATCTTGAAAATCGAATGTACCCTACTGTTGGGAACTAAATACATGTCGACACAAAAAATCTGGTGTGACAAGCACAGCAAACAACTTTCGATTACCGAAGGTAAGAGAAAGTTGTGTGCTGTGCGCCAGTCACACCAGATTTTTTAATTTAAAAATGAATTTATTGTTAATATTAATCACATATTAATTAAGAAATTTTTAAAATAAGCTTAGATGATTTATTTAAAAACCAACTGTCAAATAAGTTCAGCATTCTTGCAATAGATGGCAGGCTAGTTTAACAGTCGATATAGTATTAGCCTATATTTATATATTTATATGCTTTTATAAAAGATACATAATATATAATAACATTTCTAAAGTATTTATTGTTAAAAGATCAATGAAAATCAACCAAATGCATTAAATATTATTAGCTACCATTCTGACATCTCTTGGCAAATTTTTGAATTACTTGATTTTTTGGGCATACTTTTTATGACACACTACGCCATCTTATCGGAAAAAACATGCGTAACACCTTCCCTCCCGTAGCCCCTTAACATTTTTGGTGAATACGATCAAGTCATTCTCGATCTTTTTTTTTTTAAGAGGTTGGTATATAAAAGATACTTGTAGATCACCCTGTGTTTCAAACATTTGTATTTAATCGATTTACGTGTAAGCGAGATAGAAAATGAGGAGATAAAGATTCATTTGTCTCCAGCAGCCCTTGGACATAACGAGGACTATTGTGTGTGTCCCTTTCAAGAAAGAGCAGGACGAGGAGGTCTCATTTGCCCTCCCCCCTCCTCCCCTACTTGTATTATTGACCCAAAAGAAATTAGTAATGTTGATTGACACACGTGCATGAAAAAAAACAAATCTCTAGTTTTAATTAGATATACGTCTTGTTCTCCAACGATAAGGAGAATAGAATGGTAAGCAAAGTTTAAACTAAAAAAATTAACCGGGAATGACTTTTCTACAAATTGTGTGATTATCTGGAAAATTGTAGAAGGAGGAAAATTAACTAGACACTTGTTGGATACTCTTTTTTTTCCGAAATTGATGGGGAGGTGGGTCTTATTTCTTTGTTGATTATCTCAAAAACTATTCACTTCTTGAAAATGAATTTATAAATAGCTGGTGTGATGGCACACAACACACAACTTCCACTTAACTTTCGGTAAGAGAAAGTTGTGCACCGTGCTGTTCAGACCAGATTTTTTTGTGTTGACGAATATTTACACCTTAGTTAAATTCAAAAGTCAAAGGTCCCACGACTTCCCACTACTCAAACAACTTTTTCTGTCTTTTTTAATCCTTCATTAATAATTGAAAATAATTACCTGCCCCCACTTGCACTTTTTTTTTTATTTAATTTTTTTTTTTAAATTTGAATATTCATCTGACGAAGCTAATGAATGTTATTTAAACAAATATTTTATGTAATCCGTATTAAAAATATTGAATAGAAAATTGTAATTAAATTATTTTGACGTAAATAAATGTGCCCGGACCCCCACAAATGTATCGTATTAAACAATGTGTATCATTTAGGATCAATATGGTTTAAGTGCAAAAAAAAAACTAATAAAAAAATCTGGTGTGACTGGTCGCACAGCACACAACTTTCTCTTATCTTCGGTATTCGAAAGTTGTGTTCTGAGCTTGTCACACCAGATTTTTGGTGTCAAGACATATTTAGTTTCCGCCGATATATTAAAATTCAAGATGTAAAATTTAAAGGTATGGGAAAATATTTATATGAATATTTTGTTACCACGGGAACCATTTCTCCTATCTTTCCTATGGAGTACAAGAGTAGGGTGGTCTTCAGAAGATTTGAATGGCAAAATGAGAATATACATTTTAAAGAGGATCTAAAAAATAATTGATTTATGAATTAAAAAAAAAAAAATCGTTTGAGCGAATTTTGAAAAAATCGAAAAATACTGAAAAACTACATCAGTAAAGTACTAGTACTTTTTAAGCGATTTTGATTAAAAGCTTATTTTCACGCTTCGGGGAGGTGCCTAACTTAAATATAAAATTTCAACCTCCTAGCTCTTTTCATTCTTGAGATATTTTGTTCACACACACACAGACAGACCATGTCGCGAAAACCACTTTTTTGGATTCAGGGGACCTCAAAACGTGAAGATTCATCAAAATCTCGAATCATCGAATTTTTGACATGAATCCAATACTTTCTCTCTCTATATATATTACATATATACATAGGTAAGAGAAAGTAATAATCGAATATTTTAACGATTATAACTTCTAAAAGGAGAAAGTAAAAAAACAGAGTGAGAGAGAGAGAGATAGGACATATCAGAAGCAATTAGGGTGATTTAAGAACCCTTCTGGGCACAAGGGAAAGTGGCAAATCTCCCTCGACACAAGAATCCTATTAAGGGCAGGTTAATGCACCTTCAAAAGGGTGGGGATGTAAGGGAAGGGGTAGGGGGGTGGCAAAATGGACGCCACTTGCAGAAGGTGCCTTCTTATTTATTTGGCAAGTAATTTTATTCTTTCTTTAGGTTAAGTGCATTATTATTAGTAAAAGTTATTTTTCGTGAATGGAACAAAGCGATTAACTCCATAGAGAAATCTCTCTTGGTTGTGTTCTATACGGGTCATTCCACGTCAGTTCAACCAGACCATTTCACCAAAAATCACAGATTTTCATGAAATTTGGTATGTTTGTTCTATATATAGAGATAAGTAACAGCACCAAATTTCGATTTTTTATCTCACTTAGTTTTCGAGTTATGACACTTTAAAGTTTTGATGTTTTTCGCCTTCCGCGACTTGGAAAATGCCAAACAAAATGTGACATGGAAGAGAAAATAATTTCTCATTTATTTATTTGTCACCCAATCTTGATGAAATTCTACATGAAATGGGCTTTAATTTAATAAAATAAAAATTTTGTGTATTTTGTTCCCTCTATTTCTTAAGTCCATTCCAAATTTCAATATTTATTTTACACGTTAAGAAGATTTCAATGGCAAAATGAGAATATACATTTTAAAGAGAATCTAAAAAATAATTGATGCGAATTTTGAGTAAATCGAAAAAAAAACTGAAAAAGTGCATCAGTAAAGTACTAGTACTTTTTGGCCGATTTTGTTCTTTCATGTTTCCAATTGAACAATGTGTGTGTGTGTGTGTGTGTGTCTTTTTTTACTTTCTCTTACCTCTATATATATATGTTAATATATATAGAGAGAGAAAGTATTGGATTCATGTCAAAAATTCGATGTCGAGACAGTCTGTCTGTGAACAAAATATCTCAAGAACGGAAAGAGCTAGAAGGTTGAAATTTTATATTTAAGTAAAGCACCCCCATGGGACGTGACACGAAGCTTTTGAACAAAATCGGCCAAAGAGTACTAGTAATTTACTGATGCACTTTTTCAGTTTTTTTTCGATTTTCTCTAAATTTGCTCCAACGATTTTTTTTTTAATTCAAAAATCAATTATTTTTTAGATTCTCTATAAAATGTATATTCTCATTTTATCATTGAAATTTTCTGAAGACCACTTTACTCTTGTATTTCATAGAGAAGATAGGAGAAATGGTTGCCATGGTAACAAAATATAAATATTTTTCTATTTATTACTTTCTCTTACCTATGTATATATGTAATATATATATATATATATCTCACACACAGTATACAGAAAACCAACCCACACAAATCGGTATCTAAAGGCCGATTCCCACCACCACCCAGCACAATTAAACTCAGTAATCCGTACCCTCGTAACACGTTCTCTCAGACTAACCGACAACCAAAACAGACAAAAAGAAATACATAAACTAACCGAAGCACTAACCCAAAATGGTTACAACAAACACCAGGTACTTAAACACATACACAATGCGGGAAAACCAAAACCACCAACACAAACTACAAGGGAACTTGAAGATCCAAACACACACAAGGCATTCCTCCCATACATAAAAGGCATAACAGATAAAATTGGCCGCATTCTCCAAAAGAAAGACATAAAACCCATTTTCACCACACACCAAAAACTATCAAACCTAATAAGAAACCCGAAAGACACCATTCCGAATGAATCCCCCGGGGTCTATGAAATACCTTGTGCAGAATGTCACCGGTCATACATAGGTCAAACCAACAGACGAATCAATTTTAGAATTTATGAACACAAAATAGCACTAAGGAAACTCGACCCGCAATCAGCCATCGTTAAACACCACAATGAAACTGGCCATACCATGAACTTCGACCAAAGCAAAACAATAGAATCAATAGACAACTTCCACACCCGCATCACACGAGAAGCCATAGAAATCCACAAAAGGCCAGAATGTCTAAACAAAAGAGACGATGCCCTTAACTTCCCGTCCACATGGAAACCTCTAATTCCAACGCTGAGAAAAAGACCACCCAGGCAGGTCAAAGACAAGGATCAAACACCTCGCATTCCACACACACCCGTTAACCAATCAATTATCAAAACTAACATTAAAAAAGGGATTACTACTAACAAAGGGACCTCCATTAGCAAGGTCATTAAACCTAACAAAGGGTCCCCTTCCACCACACTAATTAAGCAGTCCATTATGATTCAAAAAGGGATTACCACTCCGAAACCAATTAGCTCTAAAAATGGGTCAGGCAACAACAAAGGAATGACCATTAGTACCCCAATTAACTCAGGTATAAAAGCAGCAAACCCAACCGAGAAGGCTCAGTCGTCAGATAGTCAGCGAGCATTCAAGACCTCGAGCGCCACAGCAGTAAGACAAACCAAAACACAAATCACTTCGACCATCAACACGCAAACCGCCACCACACAACCCAACACATCTCAAAGACAAACACAAGCCTCGGAAACATCCGGCAATACATCGACTGGGGGAGTAGGCAGATTGAGGCCCCAAAGTCAACCTAAATCAAACACAGACACGATCACACATACACACACCCAATCCAAATCTCAGAAACAAACCCAATCTCCTAACACATCCACTAACCAAACCAATAACACATCGACTTGGGGAGGCAGACTGAGGCCCCGTAGTCAACCCAAACCGAACACAAACGCAATTACACACACTCAACCTTCCTCCTGCTCTCAGAGACCAAACCAAGCCTCTGAGGCATCCAAATTGACCTGGGGACCAGCAAGACTGCGACCCCGTAAACAATCCACCCCAACAATTCCCACCTAATTCCATACTCTTGAAAATGGCTCCAAAAGGAGAGCCGAAACGTCGAGTAAATCTCCACATCACACGCGACTCAACCCGAGAAAACTTATCTTCGCATACATCCAGTCGCGGAAACCTTCCAGAACATTTAATACGCCTCTACGGGGAGGAACTCTTCTCACTTACCAAAACCTATGCCAAACTCCTAATACAAAAATCACAACTCCTTTGCGATCTGGCCTTCCTCAAAGCCTGTCGCGACCAACACATTATTCCTAAAACACTTCAACTCAAACACAACACAAAATCTTACACAATCTCTAAAATACTGTCCCGAGCAAACGAGGCTCTACTTAGAAACTCTATCCACGACACAAGAAGAAAACTAAATTCCACCAATTCTTCCCTTTACACAACACACTCTAAAATTCACACATACAATATCCACCCTATCTTGTGGGACACTCTAGATCGCCTCTCACAGGAAAAGGCCGAATACATCGCCTCACAAAAACGCGACACTCAAATCCACAAACTCCAACATCTGATCACCAAACAGAAATCCATTATAAAATACCCATCTACAAACACCAACACAGTTCACAACTTCTCAGACACTCCTATAAACAATCAGGCCACAATAGCCTTATCCAAAGGCTTCAACTTTGCCATTACACCAAAAACTATACCCATAGAACACATCATCTCTCAAACAGAAAGCGCCATCTCACACCTCACACAAGATGAAGCTGAAACCACCAGACAAGAAATTGCCCACATAATACGAACTTCCAAACTCCCACCCTCCAATCTGAGCTCTCAAGAGCGTCATGCTCTAAAACAACTTCATAGCAACCCCAACATCGTTATTCTCCCAGCGGACAAAGGAAACGCCACCGTCATACTTAACACAGTGGATTACAACAACAAAATGTCCGAGCTCCTGAACAGCACAGATTACAAAAAGACACGCGACAACCCCACCACATACCTTGAAACAACAACACGGGGGCTCATCGCGAAATCCCACCTGGACCCAGTCATCAAACAACAAATCGCACCTCGAAATAACTCCTCCAGAATACCCAGAGCTTACGGTCTACCAAAAATTCACAAACCCGGGGTCCCTCTACGACCTATAATCAGCGCCTTCCGCTCACCCACACACAAACTAGCACAACACCTAGCCAAAACCCTTCAACCACTCGCAGAAGAAGCCCCTTCTTACGTCAAAAACACGGCCCACTTCCTAAACCGCCTACAGGACTTCCAAATATCTCCAGACATCATGATGGTCAGTTTTGACATTGTATCCCTATTCACCAAGATCCCGATCAACGAAACTTTAAACATTCTAAAAACAAAACACAGAATCCCACCAGAAACCATCTCACTAATCAAACACTGCACCTCAAACACGTACTTCACTTTCAACAACCAACTCTACAAACAGGTCCAAGGAGCACCAATGGGCTCTCCTCTCTCACCGGTCTTGGCCAATATTTTCATGGAAGACTTCGAAACCAAAGCCTTAAACACCGCTCAACACAAACCCACCTGCTGGTTACGATACGTAGACGACACATTCGTCATCTGGCCACATGGCAAAAACCACCTGGACAACTTCCTAAACCATCTCAACAGCATACATCCCCAGATCCAGTTCACATTAGAAATCGAGAAAGACCTCTCACTCCCATTCTTAGACGTCCTTATCACCAAAAACTTAAGCAAAGGTTTCTCACACACAGTATACAGAAAACCAACCCACACAAATCGGTATCTAAAGGCCGATTCCCACCACCACCCAGCACAATTAAACTCAGTAATCCGTACCCTCGTAACACGTTCTCTCAGACTAACCGACAACCAAAACAGACAAAAAGAAATACATAAACTAACCGAAGCACTAACCCAAAATGGTTACAACAAACACCAGGTACTTAAACACATACACAATGCGGGAAAACCAAAACCACCAACACAAACTACAAGGGAACTTGAAGATCCAAACACACACAAGGCATTCCTCCCATACATAAAAGGCATAACAGATAAAATTGGCCGCATTCTCCAAAAGAAAGACATAAAACCCATTTTCACCACACACCAAAAACTATCAAACCTAATAAGAAACCCGAAAGACACCATTCCGAATGAATCCCCCGGGGTCTATGAAATACCTTGTGCAGAATGTCACCGGTCATACATAGGTCAAACCAACAGACGAATCAATTTTAGAATTTATGAACACAAAATAGCACTAAGGAAACTCGACCCGCAATCAGCCATCGTTAAACACCACAATGAAACTGGCCATACCATGAACTTCGACCAAAGCAAAACAATAGAATCAATAGACAACTTCCACACCCGCATCACACGAGAAGCCATAGAAATCCACAAAAGGCCAGAATGTCTAAACAAAAGAGACGATGCCCTTAACTTCCCGTCCACATGGAAACCTCTAATTCCAACGCTGAGAAAAAGACCACCCAGGCAGGTCAAAGACAAGGATCAAACACCTCGCATTCCACACACACCCGTTAACCAATCAATTATCAAAACTAACATTAAAAAAGGGATTACTACTAACAAAGGGACCTCCATTAGCAAGGTCATTAAACCTAACAAAGGGTCCCCTTCCACCACACTAATTAAGCAGTCCATTATGATTCAAAAAGGGATTACCACTCCGAAACCAATTAGCTCTAAAAATGGGTCAGGCAACAACAAAGGAATGACCATTAGTACCCCAATTAACTCAGGTATAAAAGCAGCAAACCCAACCGAGAAGGCTCAGTCGTCAGATAGTCAGCGAGCATTCAAGACCTCGAGCGCCACAGCAGTAAGACAAACCAAAACACAAATCACTTCGACCATCAACACGCAAACCGCCACCACACAACCCAACACATCTCAAAGACAAACACAAGCCTCGGAAACATCCGGCAATACATCGACTGGGGGAGTAGGCAGATTGAGGCCCCAAAGTCAACCTAAATCAAACACAGACACGATCACACATACACACACCCAATCCAAATCTCAGAAACAAACCCAATCTCCTAACACATCCACTAACCAAACCAATAACACATCGACTTGGGGAGGCAGACTGAGGCCCCGTAGTCAACCCAAACCGAACACAAACGCAATTACACACACTCAACCTTCCTCCTGCTCTCAGAGACCAAACCAAGCCTCTGAGGCATCCAAATTGACCTGGGGACCAGCAAGACTGCGACCCCGTAAACAATCCACCCCAACAATTCCCACCTAATTCCATACTCTTGAAAATGGCTCCAAAAGGAGAGCCGAAACGTCGAGTAAATCTCCACATCACACGCGACTCAACCCGAGAAAACTTATCTTCGCATATATATATATATATATATATATATATATATATAGAAAGTATTGGATTCATGTCAAAAATTCGATGTCGAGATTTTGATGGATCTTCACGTTTTGAGGTCCCCTGAATCCAAAAAAGTGGTTTTCCCGACATGGTCTGTCTGTGTGTGTGTGTGTGTGTGTCTGTCTGTGTGTCTGTGTGTCTGTGAACAAAATATCTCAAGAACGAAAAGAGCTAGGAAGTTGAAATTTTATATTTAAGTTAGGCACCGCCATGGGACGTGACACGAAGCTTTTGAACAAAATCGACCAAAAAGTACTAGTACTTTACTGATGTACTTTTTCAGTTTTTTTCGATTTTCTCAAAATTTGCTCCAACGATTTTTTTTAAAATTCAAAAATCAATTATTTTTTAGATTCTCTATAAAATGTATATTCTCATTTTGTGATTGAAATCTTCTGAAGACCACTTTACTCTTGTACTCCATAGAAAAGATAGGAGAAATGGTTGCCATGGTATCAAAATATAAATATTTTCCCATACTTATTTTTTTTTTTTTTTTTTTTTTTTAACATTCACACTTTTTTCTCATTCACACTCACACTCACACACACATTCACACGGTCTTTTCGGCAACTTAGGCCATTTAAGACTTTGACGATAACCGTTATTGATAATATACACATATTAGGGGTCCAGGCATTCTTATTTAAGCCATTTGGTATCCAAATGGCTTAAATAAAATCATCGGACTGCCCGGGGTCCGAACCCGCGACGTTTGGTATACGAGGTTAGTACGCTAACCTCTACACCAAACCCCGAGGGCTTCCCATACTTATAAATTTTACATCTTGAATTCAATTGTACCCTACTGTCGGAAACTAAATACATGTCGACACAAAAAATCTGGTGTGACAAGCACAGTACACAACTTTCGATTACCGAAGCTAAGAGAAAGTTGTGTGCTGTGCGCCAGTCACACCAGATTTTAAATTTTACATCTTTAATTCTAATTTATCGGCGGATATACCAGATGGCTTAAATAGAAATGCCTGAACCTCCAAAAGATATCATATATAACGGTTATCGTAAAGTCTTATATGCCCTAAGATGCCGCAAAGGCTGTGTGAATGTGTATGTGAACGAAATGTGAATGAGAAAAAGTGTGAATGTTAAAATATATATATCAGCGGAAACTAAATATATGTCGACACGAAAAATCTGGTGTGACAAGCCTACCTTCGGTAATCGATCGTTGCGACAGTCACACCAGAATTTTTCTTCTATATAATACGGTGAATAACTATAAACGTTGCTGCTTTTCGAACAGGACCGAACGATCAAACATTGAAACAGTTGGCATGCGCGACAGATGCGCTTAGTTGATATAGGTATAGTTCAAGTATTTGAAACGCGCTCTCGGCACGGTCATTCATAAATTTGCAAGTGATGCGTTTATTTTTTGATGTAGATATAGAAACTATTTAGGAATCACAAAGTATACATTCGCGGGGGCCGCCTAAATGATCGCACATAAATAGTGAATAAGAAACATATTATTAATCAAATTTTATGGAATGGAAATTAATTTATTTAGGCTAAAAGATTGTTTAAATTAAATGCCGTTACGTAATTACTCTCTTTAAGATACAAATCAACTCAAAATAATAATGCAAATGCTGACTAGCAATGTGTGGTGTGTGTGTGTGTATCTCTATTATTCAGGATAAAACAGTTTAGAATTTATATGCAGCAATAAATTGCTTTTAAAGGCTCAGAGAGAATAATAATAATAATTATTATTATATTTCATCTCAGATTATCCTATATTCAAATAATTCAATCTGTAGGGGATGAAAGGATGGAGGGGAGGGATGGGGGAGGGGGGGGGGGGTTATAAAAAAAAGAAATTTATTATGGCTCCATTAATTTTGAATAATTTTTATTTGATGGTTAAACACATAATTCATTTGCCTATGAAGTGAAAATTCTTTATGTACTCTTCGATTAATGTGTCCGGGGAGAGAGATCGTCACCCGGGAACAATAAAAAGGAGGCTGTCGACTAAAAACAATAGGCCTACATAAATAGAAATATTGGAAATTACAAGAGCAGGTCAATAAGTCCTTTGACTTTTTGAATTTCCCGCCTTTTAACTGAAATGGCAACACTGGTCCTGTCAGCAGGCAACTATCAGCTGACTCCTGTCGAAATTTGAACCAGCTGGGTCTTTTAGTTTTTGTTTGACATCCATTAATAGCAGACTACCTCGTGATTGGAGAAGAAAATGGGAAAAAAATCTGGTGTGACTATCGCACAGCACACAACTTTCTCTTACCTTTGGTAATCGAAAGTTGTGTTCTGTGCTTGTCATACCAGATTTTTCGTGTCGACATATATTTAGTTTCCGCTAATATATTAGAATTCAAGATGTACAATTTATAAGTATGGCGCCCCCGGGTGTGGCGTAGTAGGTAGCGTGCCTACCTCCTATACCAAACGTCGCGGGTTCGGACCCAGGCAGTCCGAAGATTTTATTTAAGCCATTTGGATACCAGATGGCTTAAATAGAAATGCCTGAACCCCAAATACATATATAAATTACAACGGTTATCGTATAAAAGTCTTAAATGGCCAGAGTTGCCGAAAAGACTGTGTGAATGTGTGTGTGAGTGTGAGTGTGAATGAGAAAAAAGTGTGAATGTTTAAAAAAAAAAAAAAAAAAAAAAAAAAGTATGGCAAAATATTTATATTTTGTTATCATGGCAACCATTTCTCCTATCTTTCCTATGAAGTACAAGAGTAAAGTGTGCTTTAAACAATTTCGAGAGCAAAATGAGAATATACATTTTAAAGAGCATCTAAAAAATAATTGATTTTTGAATTAAAAAAAAATCGTTGGAGCGAATTTTAGGAAAATTAAAAAAAAAGTACATCAGTAAAGTACTAGTACTTTTTGGCCGATTTTTATTAAAAGCTTATTTTCACGCCCTAGGTGGTTTTTTTAACTTAAATATAAAATTTCACCCTCCGAGCTCTTTCTGTTATTGGAATATTTTGTTCACCCACAGTCAGACAGACAGACCATGCTGCGAAAACCACTTTTTTGGATTCAGCGGATCTCAAACCGTGTATATCCATCAAAATCTCGATATCGAATCTTTGACATGAATCCAATACTTTCCCTCTCTATATATTAACATATATACAGGAGGGCCCTAACCACAGGGCTAAATGGGCTATAGCCCCAGGGCGCAAGCCTTTTGGGGGCGGCAATATCTATATTTTTTTGTTCTTATTAGTTATTTAGTTATTAGTCATTTATTTATTAGTTTTATAAAAATTCATTTTTCATTTTATTAGTTTTCATTTATTTTTAAATTAAAACACTTTCATTAAAAATTGTTTTTCTTCTTAAATGTTTTTTGATTTAATTAAATTTTATTTTTGTTTAGTATAAAAGTAATAAATAGATTTTTTCTAGTTCTGACACTTTTGTATAACTTTTCCGGACACCCCGCTCCCATTTGCCATTCTGTGTATTTTCTTAGGAAGAGGGGGGGGGGGGGGCGTTATTTCTAGTAGCCCACGGGCGCCGAATTTCTTAAGACGGCCCTGCATATATATAGGTAAGAGAAAGTAAAAATGATTTGACACTTGTCTACTTTGCCTAGTGGCAATTCCGCCTCTTGATATCAAGCATAAAATCTTGATGAATTGTGTCAAGTCAGAATCAAAGTGAAATTGATAGAGATTTCATTTTTTTTTTTTTAAGATATTAGAAAACTTTTTAAAAAGGAGAGAAGTAAAAACAAAATATTTTTTCTTGATTAGAGAGAGAAAAACTTTACTAATTAGAAATAACAATTTTTTGAGAAGACTCAGAGATATTTTTGACAGCTCTTAATACTTTATTTCTCTGGATATTTGTGAGACTGTCCTTTATAAAGTCGAAAAAACAATTTCATTTTACGCCATACCACGTTATAATTTTGTTACCGTTATCATTGTCAAGAGCAAAATGAGAATATACATTTTAAAGAACATCTAAAAAATAGTTGATTTATGAATTTAAAAAAAATCGTTGGAGCGAATTTTGAGAAAATCGAAAAAAACTGAAAAAGTACATCAGTAAAGTACTAGTACTTTTTGGCCGATTTTGTTCAAAAGCTCCGTGTCTAGGGATGAAACGATACGAGTAAATACAAGTACTTACTCGATACTTTTCTTTCGATACCAAGTACTTTTAGAATCGATACATTGGAATCGAGTACCAAGTAAGTATCGGTCAAAAATACTCCGTCCACTTACGCGATGATTAATTTGGTCGGAAGAACATTTACGTATATTTGTTCTTGTTTACAATAGAAATAAGTGGAATGGTTTGTACCGCTGCATTTTAATTTTTATTATTGGAATGTTTAACAGGGAAACACCTTAAAAAATTATTATTACTTTCTCTTAGCCTATATTTTTTGGATAGTACCGCTAAAACTGAATTTTTTTTCTTACAATTAGTCGTCGTCGTTGGATTTTTTTTTTTTTTTTCCAAGAATTTGATGTTTTATGCCTGTGGAATTTAATCAAAATTCGCAGGAACTTTGCAGCCAGGACATTAAATAAAAAAAATCTTATTTATTATAATTTCTTTTTGCCGGAGTTTCGGACTCCAATTACGACCTTCATCAGGGCAAATATTGTCAATTATACACGATTTTAGGTATTTTAATATTAATTGCAATTAAAAATATACAATTTCTTTTTACTTTCTCTTACCTATGTATATATGTAATATATATATATAGAGAGAAAGTATTGGATTCATGTCAAAAATTCGATGTCGAGATTTTGATGGATCTTCACGTTTTGAGGTCCCCTGAATCCAAAAAAGTGGTTTTCGCGACATGGTCTGTCTGTGGGTGGGTGTGTGTGTGTGTGTGTGTGTGTGGGGGTGTGTGTGTGTGTGTTCAATTTTAAGCATGAAGAAATTGAGCTACGAGGTTGAAATTTTATATTTAAGTTAAACACCTCCCGGGACCGGAAAAATAAGCTTTTAATCAAAATCGGCCAAAGAATACTAGTACTTTACTGATGTACTTTTTCAGTTTTTTTCGATTTACTCAAAATTCGCTCTAACGATTTTGATTAAAATTCAAAAATCAATTATTTTTTAGATGCTCTTTCAAATGTATATTCGCGTTTTGCGCTCAAAATTGTTTGAAGCACACTTTACTCTTGTGCTTCATAGGAAAGATAGGAGAAATTGTTGCCATGGTTACAAAATATAAATATTTTCCCATGTTTATAATTTTGACATCTTAAATTTCTAATATATTGGCGGAAACTAAATATATGTCGACACGAAAAATCTGGTGTGACAAGCACAGAACACAACTTTCGATTACCGAAGGTAAGAGAAAGTTGTGTGCTGTGCGCCAGTCACACCAGATTTTTTCGGAGAAAACATATCTCTCTCTCTCACAAAACTATCTTCTCTCTTTCTACGCGTTTTAAATTTTTCTACCTTATCTTCGCATTTGGCCAATGTTAATTTCCTATAGGGATTTGTATGTTAATTTCGATTCAAAAGGGGGTCCCCTTTGGAACTTTTTACGCATTTAAAATTTTTTTTTCCAATTCTTATGAAATTTTGTATTTATTTACGAATCTATATTGTGTATAAAATGTCCAAATATGAGATTAAAATTTTGAAAAATAACCATAGTTTATTTCAAGCAATCAACATTTAAAATGCAAGTTTGAAACTAAGGTGCTATGGGAAAGTAAATATATCTCGACACAAAAAATCTGGTGTGACCAGCACAGTGCACAACTTTCTCTTACCGAAGGGTAAGAGAAAGTTGTGTGCTGTGCGCCAGTCACACCAGATTTTTTACTTTGATATGTACAAAAATATTATCATATACTTGCTACTCGGAGGTCTCAGATGATGAAGATTTGTGACCGAAACGTCAGCAAAGAGAAATTAAATAAAAGATTTTTATTTAATCTCCTGGCTGCAAAGTTCCTGCGAATCTTGATAATATCATTACTTACTGCTGTTTTTGCTTACGAAAAAATTGACCGATACGAGTAAGTATCGATACTTTTCAATCGATACCGAGTAGGTACTCGATACTTTAGGACCGATACCGGTATCGAGTAAAAGTATCGATACCTCAGTGGTATCGTTTCATCCCTATTAGTGTCACGTCCAAGGGGGGTGCCTAATTTAAATATAAAATTTCAACCTCCTAGCTCTTTTCGTTCTTGAGATATTTTGTTCACAGACAGACCATGTCGCGAAAACCACTTTTTTGGATTCAGGGGACCTCAAAACGTGTATATCCGTCAAAATCTCGCCTTGAATCCAATACCGAATTTCCCTCTATTAACATATGTAGAGGTAAGAGAAAGTAAAAATGTACTAGATTCACTACTCTTGTGAACATAACCTTGTCGAGCAGTGTAATTAGTAAATTTATTTTTTATTTTGTCAAAATTCGTTAATATACACACTCCAACTGTTTCTAGGAAATAATTGCAAAGTGATATGTTTCAAATATTAATTCTCGGTATATTTTGTATCCCCGCTGAATTTAACACACAAAGTGTCGAAACACGTATCAAGTATTTATTATTCCTTTTATTTTGACATATAATATTAAGAAGTGAGTTAGTTATTGGCAGCAAAGAGGATTTGTTATAAATATTAATCTAAATAGAGCTCTAGCTCTTTTTATTTTAGATTGGATTGGATTGGATTGAACGACCCGAGCACAATACAATATCATTTATAGAGAATCGCTCTCAAAGCCTTTTGACACACTTTAATTAATTAATTTTCATCAAAATTCCTCTTTTCAAATTATTCCCTCTCTCTCTCTCTCTCTCTAGATTCTAGAAAGGAATTAGTCAGAGAGGGCTATTTGGTAGTTCAAAAGGTTCTTTACCTTTTCAAACACATGCATTTTTTCTGAATTTGTTCGTTCTTTGAATTCTATTTAATTATTTTAAGTACAAGGATTTAATTCATGGACTTGACTAGGATACTTTAAAAAAGAAATTTAATTTTTTTTATTAAGGTGGGTCCACACTTGTTCGGCGACGAAAATATTTACAAGTGTGGTCCCACCTAAGGGGGTTCAGGAGCGACGTCTAAACGTACTTAAAAAAAAAACTAGACTATTATAAGGAATTTTTCAATGCGGCTTTTTTTTTTAAATGAATTAAATTCATAAGAGATTATTGGGACATCGAGCTATAATTTGTTTAATGACTTATTAACAAATTATCGTAATTAATTTTTTTGTTATCAAGCAAATACAAAAAAACAATCTGTTCCAATAATCTTTAATTTTTTTTTAAATTTAAAATTGAATTTATTGTTATTATTAATCACATATTAATTAAGAAATTTTTAAAATAAGCTTAGATGATTTATTTAAAAACCATCTGTCAAATTAGTTCAGCATTCTTGCAATAGATGGCAGGCTAGTCTAACAGCCGATCCCCAAATAGCCTATATCTGGAATATATTTATATATTTTTATGCTTCTATAAAAGATACATAATATATAATAACATTTATAAAGTATTTATTGTTAAAAGATCAATGAAAATCAACCAAATGCATTAAATATTATTAGCTACCATTCTGACATCTCTTGGCAAATTTTTGAATTACTTGATTTTTTGGGCATATATTTTCTGACACACTACGCCATCTTATCGGGAAAAACATGGGTAACACCTTCGTTCCTATTCCGCTTTAAGGGCATAGTTTTATATTTTTCCAAAATCTAACGTTTGAAGGATGTAACTTGTTTAAACTTTAAGAAAAACAAAAATCCTTTCTCGTTTTGATTAAATTTTGTTTTGTCTCAAAAGAGATAAATTTTTTCTTCTTTTTTTTTTAAATATATTGCAAATTTTCAGATCATTTACTTAAAATCTATTTCAAGGTTCCAATTATTATTAGACTATATTCTTTGACGTTGATTAATTTTCTTCCTATATCGTTTGATAAATGAAAAATTAGATTGAAACACACAAGAATATTCTTCTTTTATTTTGTTCATGATGAATAAAACAGAATATCCGGTTGATTCTCAATAAAAGTTTCTTGATTTTTTTTTTTAGAGGGGGAGATTTATCCATCAGCAACATTCTGTGCCTATTATGCTGCCTGCCCTAATTAATCATAAAGTCAAAAGAAAAAAAATAGTTCATTTTATATGCCTAACTTCCGAATACCGAAAGAGAACGCGATTATGATAATACCAGATTTACTTTTTCTAGATGCCTCATTATTTATTATATTCTGCATAACAAGTTTTTTGTATTCTATTACAACACAATCAGCCAGCCATGCATTAAAACAAAAGTTATTTTTTATTCAGTAGCTAATATTTATATAAAACTGAACAGGTGATATTTGTCGGTGGAATGAGGGAGATTTTTTAAACTAAAGGTGCGATCACATCGGGATCTGACTTGTGTTTTACAGGAGGGCCACACACTAAAACTTGACTGGAGTGACGTAATCTAACTTCTCTGTTATTTGGTATTTAAGTATGTCGTCGGTGTAAACAATGTTTTTTTACTTGAATGATACTATATTCCTTCCCAACAATTTATTTCTAAATAAACTTAATAAAACTAATTATCGTTATATCAAGAAATATTTTTACTAAATTTTAAGTAAAAATATTTCTTAATTGACTATTTAAAAAATAATATTTTATTAATTTTTAAAATTTGGAATCTATTTGTTTTGACTTAATATATATTTCCTGCAATTTTTAATAAAAAAATAGAAGTTATCTCAATATTTATTTGTTTTTTTCTTTTCTTCTCCCTGTCTCTCTCCCTGCCTCTCTCTCTCTCTCTTTCTCTCTCTCTCCCTTTGTCCTTTTTGACATAATAATTTGGAATTTAAAGACCGTATTATAGAGAGACAGAAAAAACCAAGGAGACACAAAAATTCCTAAATTTTTTTATATTTTTTTTTTAAAATTTTTTATTTTCTAATAAGGATATAGTGAAGAAATATTTAAAAATATTTTTAATTATTGTTTGTTATAAGGTAAAAAAAAAACTAAAAAAAACCTTGAAGAAGGAAACGGAGTAAAATAAATTTTATCAGGTCGGAGGATTTTATTTATTCTATGGGGATACAATATTACTTAAAAAAAAAAAAGAGAACCCCTAACATATAAAAAATTTTATATACAAATATTATTGTATTAAATAAAAAGGGTGAGGGGGCGAAAACCAAAAGGGAGGGAGGGGGGGAAAGGGGGGGGGAGAGAGAGGGAAAAAAAAAGGAAAAAGAAAAAAAAAAAAAATTTTTTTTAAAAAAAAAAGAAGAAGAGGCGAGGCCGGCGCGGGGGGGGCCCGGCCGCCGAGGGGGAGGGGAGGGGGGGGGCCCCGCCCTACCCCCCCCCCCCCCCCTCTCTTTTATAAAAGAGAGGGGAGGCCCGCCGCCGGCCGGCGCGCCCCCGGGGGGGGGGGGGGGGGGGGCGCCCCCCCCCTACGCGCGAAGCCCCCCGAAGGCGGGCGGCGCGGCTAGTTATTATTTATTTGTATTATTATTACTTAAATAAAGCCTTATATTGTCAAAAATGTCTTTATTAAGGAACCGATCAAACAGCTGATTGAAAAGTCGGCCATGTTGGCTTCTCAGTCAGCCGGAGTCAGGTCCCGATCCAACAAAATTGGTTAGCCACAAGAGTCAGTATTGTGACGTAGCTCCGTTCGACTCGGTTTGTGCACCTTCATACGAATACATAGGTTGGGTTCGCCACCTGACTCAAGTCAAGTCAGGTCCTGGTGTGATCGCACCTTAATACATGAAAAATTATCTAATGTACTGCCGAAAACTAAATACAATATATGTCGACATGTCTGGTTTCAATTAAGAGTAAGTTGTGTGTTGTGCGGCCATTCACACCACCAGATTTGTTAATAAAAAATTTAAATTTCATCACTCCCTGTGGAACAAAAACCAATCAGAGCTAAAGCACAATTGAAGGTGAAAAGAATAGATTGACTTGTATTTTAATTGAACTGGAAAGTGAATAAAATTTGATTAAAAAAAAAAAAAAAAAGAAGGGGATAAAAAATACACATAGTGCAACACATATTCTATCTTAATGATACTGTAATTTATTAAACATTTAATATGAAATATCTTATGCATAACACAAATTCATATCATTTTTAATCAATTTAATACAATTTAAACAAAATAAAGACAAAAATGTCAATTAGAGGGACAAATCAACATAATCTCGATATGTTTTGTTAGATATTAATTCAAAATTTTGTTTTTAAAAAGAATTTCCAATAAAATAGACAGAGAAAAACTGAAATGGAAAGATTATTTTAAAATTTTAGAAATTTGGCGTTAATAAAAACAATTTCGACATTTTTGTCTTTATTTTGTTTAAATTGTAATTATTTATTAAAATGATTGTGTTAAATTTACTTAGAAATGTGTCAGGGGCGTATATAAGGGAGGGGGCCCCTCGGAATTTCCCAAATCAAGATACGAGAGGTTAAAAGATTTTCATGGGAGGGGAAAAATGAAAAAATTTAGTTTCGTCAAAAAATTTAAATTTTAGAGTTCGGGCCCTTCCCCCTCCGAAAAAAATCTCTATATACGCCCCTGAAATGTATAAGATACTTCATATTGAATGTTTAATAAATTACAGTATCATTAGAAAAGGTCTTTTTAAGAAGAAACAAAGTATTGTTCCACTATTTTTGAGGCACAGTGTAATTACAAATAATCCAGTCTTCCCATATTAGAGAAAGTTATGTAATCGTAAAAAAATTCGACTTCGAGATTTTGATGTTTCTCCACGTTTTAGACCTCCCTGAGTCCAAAAAAAAAAAACATTTTTGGCATTATGTGTGTGTGTGTGTGTGTGTGTGTGTGTGTGTGTGTGAACACGATTGCTTAAAAACCAAAGCAACTAGATCGTTGAAATTTGGTATATACTCCTTACACTAAAATTGTAGATTTCTATCAACTTTTGGAGTAAATAAGTCACTTGGAAGTAGTACTTTACTTAAAAAGTTTTTTCAAATATTTTGAAATTTTCAATTTTTTTTTTTTTTTTGTTATATTATGATAAAATACTCTATTTTAAAATCTTTGACATTTTTTCGAAAACTGAATAGTTTTTGAAATAATCAAAGAAGAAATAGAAAATTTTCGTTAATTTTGATAAAAAATCAAAACAAAATCATACAGGTGTCATTAAAAAAAGGATAAATATAAACAAATGAATTTGTGAAACAAAATTTCAAAATTTTTTGAAAAAACTTTTTAAGTAAAGTACTACTTCCAAGTGGCATATTTACTCCAAAAGTTGATAGAAATCTACAATTTTAGTGTAAGGAGCATACACCAAATTTTATCGATCTAGCTGCTTTGGTTTTTAAGCAATCGTGTTCACACACACACCCAGACGTAATTCCAAAAGAATATACGAGAAAGTCTCGGGGAAGTCAATCCCCATATTTTTTTTATTATGGGAGTTTAATTTTAATCTGATAATGAATGTGAGATTTAAATATATCAATTATTATTTATAGCCATACAATGACAAAAATCTGGTGTGACTGGCGCACAGCACACAACTTTCTCTTACCTTCGGTAATCGAAAGTTGTGTACTGTGCTTGTCACACCAGATTTTTTGTGTCGACATGTATTTAGTTCCCGGCAGTAGGGAATATTTGAATTCAGATGTAAAATTTATAAGTATGGGAAAATATTTATATTTTGTTACCATGGCAACCATTTCTCCTATCTTTTCTATGGAGTGCAAGAGTAAAGTGGTCTTCAAACAATTTTGAGGGCAAAACGAGAATATACATTTGAAAGAGGATCTAAAAAATAATTGATTTTTGAATTTTAATCAAAATCGTTAGAGCGAATTTTGAGAAAATCGAAAAAAACTGAAAAAGTACATCAGTAAAGTACTAGTACTCTTTGGCCGATTTTGATTAAAAGCTTATTTTTCCGGTCCCGGGGGTGTTTAACTTATATATAAAATTTCAGCCTCATAGCTCAATTCCTTCATGCTTAAAAGTGAACACAGACACACACACACACCCACCCACCCACCCACCCACACACCCACCCACCCACCCACCCACCCACAGACAGACCATGTCGCGAAAACCACTTTTTTTGGATTCAGGGGATCTCAAAACGTGAAGATCCATCAAAATCTCGACATCGAATTTTTGACATGAAACCAATACTTTCTCTCTATATATATATTACATATATACATAGGTAAGAGAAAGTAAAAATGAGAAGAATTAAAATTTAAAGTAGATAATTAATTATAGAATAACTAGCCACGCTGCATGCCTTCGGCGGGCTTCGACCTTAACCATTCAAAAGTGACACTTATGTGAAATTTTATATGCAATGAAGTTGGCAACATATACAATCATGAAGTTAGACACCATCATCACAGCAAGTGCTTTTTTTTTTAAACACACACATTTTTCTCATTCACACTCACACTTTTCGGCAACATAAAAGACTTGACGATAACCGTTCTTTAAATATATATATGTAATTGGGCTCCAGGCATTCTTATTATTTGGTATCCAAGTGGCTTAAGTAAAATCATCGGACTACGTGGGGCCCGAACCCGCGACCCTTGGTATACAAGGCAGGCGCGCTACCAACCACACCAATCCCGAGGGAGCAAGAGCACAATACTTCAAAAGGACTGCAGATGAAGTATCCGAAACGTTGTACAGTATTTATATTTTTAATAAATAATTAATAACAAAATGTGATCTATAATTAAAAACTCTTCATAATAATAAAATTTTAATTTTCCATGAAAATTCACACATTGGCTGTTATACGGTACATACTTATAAACATAAATATTTTTCATTTAATTGATAATTAATTGTGCCAGATGTATTTTTATCATACTCTTTGAATTGATGTTGTTGATATTCTCTAACCTTTTTAGTGATCAATGAGTTTTCAATTTTATTTATTTAAATAAACGTGCAGATGACAATACAATTGCTATAATAAAATTTAAAACGAGCGATTATGGTTGTATGGTTATGAATGCCTAAATTTAATAAAACTGAACACACACAGAGAGGGAGCGACACATTTTAATAGAGTAGCATTTTATCATTTAATGATCTTTATATTATTAATAAATTGATTAATTTCTCTGTTTAATGATGATGAAAGTTTATTTTAATGAAAATTCAATTTACCTTTTTACAGGGTATTTCAAAATGAATATACAAATTACGAACGCATATATTTATTAAACATTAAGGGCTGGTTGCATCAGTTAGCGGGAGTTTGTTGACTCTAGGCTAAATGGCCTTTTTTTTGGAGTGCAGTCGAGATTTTGACGGATATACACGTTTTGAGGTCCCCTGAATCTCAAAAAGTGGTTTTCGCGACATGGTCTGTCTGTCTGTGAACAAAATATCACAAGAATTAAAAGAGCTAGGAGCAGGGGCGGATTTTAGGGTTGACACTGAAAACCTCATAAACGGTTATAAAATTCTATTGAAAGACTGAACCACCGAAATGTCGTATCAAAACGTCATTCTCAATTTACTAAAAAGAATTCGATTAAATGAATAGAGATATATTTTCCAATTTTTACTAAAGCTTTTGTATGTATTTTTAAAAATAGAAATAATTCCTAGATTAATTTATATTATCATAGGTTTGAGAAATTAATTTTTAACTATTTTTATAAATTTTATATTATATATTTCGGATTTCCTATCTAATTGAATTAAATGATTAATAATTGCTGCTTAAATAACATGTCGCTTTGGTTTTCGCGACATGGTCTGTCTGTCTGTGAACAAAATATCACAAGAATTAAAAGAGCTAGGAGCAAGGGCGGATTAAAGGGGCGATCGCCCCCCCCCCCCACCGAGAAAAAATTCAAAATGTTATAAAAACTAGTAATCTAAAGAAATTATGATTTCCGGGCTTTAATTTCCAATTGAATTTGTTACCAAACAATTTAAATAAATAGGAAAGGGGTCTAAATGGCCATAGATGCCCACAGTCTTTAAATAAAAAAAAAAAAAAAAAAAAAAAAAACCGCCCCCCCCCGACAAAATTGCATTAATCCGCCACTGGCTAGGAGTTAATATTTTTCGGGATTCTGAGATGGAGAACTTCAATATTTAATTCTTGATGAGCCGCAGTGACATCGTCTAATTTCCAAATGTTCAGTAGGTGAAATTAAAAATTCTTTAATTAATTCAGCGTTTCCCAACCTTTTGAAGTCCACGGTGCGTTGGGAATAATATTACACACTAGCGGCACCCTTCCTTTTTTTTCCCCTATCAAATCGAAATTTTTTTCCACCCTGGGGCAAATTTTTTTCCCTTGCGTGAAAATCATTTGACCTTTTTTTTTGGCAAAGCTTAATTTTTTGCCGCTTCCATTTTAATCATTTGACCTTTTTTTTTAGCAAAACTTTATTTTTTCGCCTCTTTATTTTATTTTTATTTTTATCTAAATATCTCGCGGCACCCCTTAGGCATTCTCGCGGCACCCTTGGGTGCCGGGGCACACCGGTTGGGAACCACTGAATTAATTTTTAATATTTTATTAAAAGTTTTGGCTCAACAATTCATCTCTGATCATATAGATCATATTAGATATTATAAATTTTACATCTTGAATTCAATTGTACCCTACTGTCGGAAACTAAATACATGTCGACACAAAAAATCTGGTGTGACAAGCACAGTACACAACTTTCGATTACCGAAGGTAAGAGAAAGTTGTGTGCTGTGCGCCAGTCACACCAGATTTTTTACAATACGATTACATTAACTTTACCTGCCCAACCTATGGTTGATGGGCAAAGTTAATAAAATTTCTATTAATCCTGAAAAAATATATTTTTCTTTTATCAGAAGAGTACAAATTTATATTTAGAATAAATTCAACTCGAACAAGAGAGCAAATCGTAAAACGCTCTCAGACTGGGCGTGTCTATTACCAACACTTCTCAAATGTCCGCCCTTTTCTTTTCTTTATCCTATTTTGTACCTCCCATAGGAATTTTAATATAAAATTTGTCTATGAATTAGGGAGAGTTAGCTAGAAAATTCACCAAGCTCAGCTAAAGATGACCCCCCAAGGAACAATTATGTTGGTTGAAATATCTACAAAAAGGAAATAGTCCTTTCCTTACTTATCCTTAAAGATGGCTGGGATTTCATTTTAGTTATTTATAAGATAATTGAGTTAGCGTGCTAACCTCGTATACCAAAAGTCACGGGTTCGGATCCCAGGCAGTCCGATGATTTTTGGTATCCAAATGGCTTAAATAAGAATGCCTGGACCCCATATATGTATATTATTCTCTATAACGGATATCTTACACTTAAATGTCTTACATGGCCTAAGTTGCCGAAAACACTGTGTGTATGTGTGTGTGAGTGTGAGTGTGAATGAGATAAAAGTGTGAATGTTTTTTACAAAAAAAAAAAAAAAAAAAAAGAGTAAAGTGGTCTTGAGAAGATTTCAATGACAAAATGAGAATATACATTTTAAACAGCATCTAAAAATAATTATTTTTGAATTTTAATCAAAATCCATGTAGCAAATTTTCAGAAAATCGAAAAAAAAGTCATAAAGTACATCAGTAAAGTACTAGTACTCTTTGGCCGATTTTGTTTAAGCTTATTAACACTCTCCATGGAGGTGCTTAACTAACTTAAATATGAAATTTCATCCTCATAGCTCTTTTCGTTCTTGAGATATTTTGTTCACAGACAGATAGACACATACAGACAGACCCTGTAGTGAAAACCACTTTTTTGTTTTCAGGGGACCTCAAAACGTGAAGATCAATCAAAATCTTGACATCGATTTTTTTTTGACATGAATCCAACACTTTCTCTATATATTAACATATATAGAAATAGAAGCCCTATGACACGAGACAAATTTTCATTTACTCCAGATTTCGACGCCATTTTGTTGTGGCTTGTGACTCTCTTTACTTCTCAAATCTTTACTAGTTGGCCAAGTAGAGAACTTGCACTTATTATGTGTCGCCAATTATTGTAAATACAAGGGACTTCTTTATGTGCTATTAAAGAGGGATTTGCAAAGATTACAATGGTATGAATATCTCAAAAATGACAAAATGTTGGCTTATGACTAACTTCCACTAAGCCCTTCAAATGTAAACCCGAAGGCTAAGCATGTTTTTGTTTACTATACAGAAGATTTGCTATCAGTCGGATAAATTTGCTAGTTGATTAGAACCGAAAAAGGCGGGCCTGAGCCATTTGGAGATGGTCCAGGCGGCGACGAAGACAAAGGCGGGTGGAGTGGCACATATATTAAATTTTAATTGTGACATTTTTTGTCATTTATATGAAAAGAAAAGAGCAATACTTTCCAATTAACAAACACCCCCACCCCCACCTTTGACAACGGAAGATTAAATGATGTTTTTTCGAGGACAACAAAACCAAGGAAAGGAGTTAAATTGCAATTATATATCAACTCATAGATAGCTAGCTACCTGTCTCTAAAATGTTCGTTCGCCATTAGATTTTAATTAATTCCTAAAAGTCTTTCAAAAAAAAAAAAAAAGAATATACGTGAAATCATCAAAGAGTATACATGTGTGTGTTAATTGCATAGATCCTATTACCCCCTCCCCCCTCTCTAACCATCGATTTTAGAGAAAGTTAAAATTAAAATATTCCCTCCGATAGAGTGGACCATTATTGTTTTTAATATTTTCACTTATTTTATTAAATATTTAAATTTTATATATTGTAGAAAGCATCAAAGGAAAATCAAACGAGAGAGAGAAAGAATTTCCCTTTTGATCTAAACATATAGAGGGTCTACACGTATAAGTAACGTTCTATGAAATTTTTTTTTTTTTTTTTTTTTTGGAATTAAAATGTAGCCAATCTGCAGATGAATTTTACTTTCTCTTACCTCTATATATGTTAATATATAGAGAGAGAAAGTATTGGATTCATGTCAAAAATTCGATGTCGAGATTTTGATGGATATACACGTTTTGAGGTCCCCTGAATCCAAAAAAGTGGTTTTCGCGACATGGTCTGTCTGTGAATAAAATATCTCAAGAACGAAAAGAGCTAAGAGGTTGAAATTTTATATTTAAGTTAGGCACCATGGGCGTCCGCAGGGGGGCAACCAGGCACTTGCCCCCCCCCCTGGAAAATTAAAATGATACAAAAAAATGTATAAAACAAAAAAAAAAGTACAAAAAAACCTTTCTCAGTATACATCCACCTTGCCACGGTGAGAAAGCTTTAATACTAAGAGATGTATAACATTATTAATATCAAAGTACGTTTTTTAACTTATCTGGAAGTGACTTGCCCCCCCCCCCCCTCTGCAAAAAATCCTGCGGACGCCCTTGTTAGGCACCCCCATGGGACGTGACAGGAAGCTTTTGAACAAAATCGACCAAAGAGTACTAGCACTTTACTGATGCACTTTTTCAGTTTTTTTCGATTTTCTCTAAATTCGCTCCAACGATTTTGATTAAAATTCAAAAAAAAAAATATTTTTTAGATTCTCTTTAAAATGTATATACTCATTTTGGCATTTAAATCTTCTGAAGACCACTTTACTCTTGTACTCCATAGGAAAGATAGGAGAAATGGTTGTCATGGTAACAAAATATAAATATTTTCACATACTTATAAATTTTACATCTTGAAAATCGAATATACCGTACTGTAGGGAACTAAATACATGTCGACACAAAAATTCTGTTGTGACAAGCGCAGAACGCAACTTTCGATTACCGAAGGTAAGAGAAAGTTGTGTGCTGTGCGACCAGCACACCAAATTTTTTTTTAAGGAAAAATATAATACTAACTCTACTGACTGTATTTCAATTGTTAAAACTAAAGAAAAAAAAATCTGGTGTGACTGGCGCACAGCACACAACTTTCTCTTACCTTCGGTAATCGAAAGTTGTGTTCTGTGCTTGTCACACCAGATTTTTTGTGTCGACATGTATTTAGTTTCCGACCATAGGGTACGATTGAATTCAAGATGGAAAATTTATAAGTATGGGAAAATATTTATATTTTGTTTCCATGGCAACCATTTCTCCTATCTTTTCTATGGAGTACAAGAGTAAAGTGGTCTTCTGAAGATTTCAATCACAAAATGAGAATATACATTTTATAAAGAATCTAAAAAAATAATTGATTTTTGAATTTAAAAAAAAATCGTTGGAGCAAATTTTGAGAAAATCTAAAAAAACTGAAAAAGTCCATCAGTAAAGTACTAGTACTCTTTGGTCGATTTTGTTCAAAAGCTTCGTGTCACGTCCCATGGGGGTGCCTAACTTAAATATAAAATTTCAACTTCCTAGCTCTTTTTGTTCTTGAGATATTTTGTTCACAGACAGACACACAGACAGACAGACCATGTCGCGAAAACCACTTTTTTAGATTCAGGGGACCTCAAAACGTGTATATCCATCAAAATCTCAACATCGAATTTTTGACATGAAACCAATACTTTCTCTCTCTATATATATTAACATATATATAGAGGTAAGAGAAAGTAAAAATTAGGGAGTGATTTCACTTAGACTTTATCTCCGAGATTAGCTTAAGGGCTGGTGTAGCTTGGCCAGGGTGTCAGCTTCTACAAAGAAGATCCCTGTTCAAACCCTGGACGTGCGGGATTTTTTTATTAAATTAAAATATTTATCCTCAAGCAGGCACTGGTTTGGAATATTTGATCTCAGCACAATAGCCTCCAGGCAACTCTATGAGGAGAGGGAATTGTTGTGACATCCCGTCCTGTGGAAGGGACGTAAAGAAGGTTCCCTCTCAGTGATGCATTCTTCGAAAGGAGTCAGTGCTGAGGGATTCCCTCCTCAACTAAAACATCCTCCATAGCTTAGAAGAGGTTGGATAAAAGGAACCGGGTGGAACCAGAAATAAGGATTAGTTCACTAAATAAAAACGGACAAAGGAGGAGTAGTGTTGAAAGTAGCAGGAAAAAGAAAGAAAAGCAGCTAGTATTTATTTCATTTATTTTATACCCATTAGGCTGACGTTTCGGTATATTTATACATTGAAATTATAAGTTATTGGTTATGAATTATTTTTTTTTTTTTTTTTTTTTATAAAAAAAAGCATTCACACTTTTTTCTCATTCACACTCACACTCACACACACATTCACACAGTCTTTTCGGCAACTCAGGCCATTTAAGACTTTAGACGATAACCGTTGTGATTAATATATAAATTGTGGGTTCAGGCATTTCTATTTAAGCCATCTGGTATCCAAATGGCTTAAATAAAATCATCGGACTGCCTGGGTCCGAACCCGCGACGTTTGGTATAGGAGGGAGGGGTTATGAATTATATAATTGAGTTTATAATATTTATCTTATATTGACAGCCCATAAGCTCTGAAGATGGTCTAGGCTGAGACCGTCAGCCTAATAAATGAAATAAATACTAGCTGCTTTTCTTTCTTCTTCCTGTTATATTCAACATCTTCTATCCAGCTATAAATCTACTTTTCTCCAAAAGGAGGAGGAGTTAGAGATAGAAAATAACGTAACTTCACGGAGTGCCGCTAGATGGTAGGCTACGGCCAGAGGCCGGTTGGGTTTGAAGTGTGTGTCTCCGTGCATCAAAGCACCTCGGGTAAATAAACGAGGATTCCGATAGGAATTTCAAATAATAAAAAAGAGAGAAAGTATTGGATTCATATAAAAAATTCGATGTTGAGATTTTGATGGATATACTCGTTTTGAGGTCCCCTCAATCCAAAAACTTGGGTTTGTCTGTCGGTCTAACTGAGTGTAACGATTTTAATGATGAATGAGCTAGGAGGTTGAAATTTATATTTAAGTTAGGTACATCCTGACAGTTAAAATAAGGTTTTGAACAAAATAGGTCAAATAAGTTTAGTACTTTACTGATGTACTTTTTCATTTTCCGGCTCTTCCTTTCTTAGAGGCAATGTTAAATCCTTATGGGGATAATACGTATTTTAATACCCTTTAATGCCTATTATATGCCATATTTACTGCTTTTTTCTTGCATATAATTCCAGGCTTTGAGGAATAATGAAATTTATAAAATCACTTTCATTAATTAGTATTAAGATCACCCTGTCCAATATTATTATTAATATTATTCATCCATATAAATTTAAACCCCTCGATTTTTCCTCCTCTCGTCATTTATCATCAACGGTTGAGTGGGGAGAGGGGGAAGGGGGGGAGGAGTTAACCAATGGACCAAAAAACATCACGCAAATATTTGAATCGAACTTTCTGTCTGTCTGTCGATAGAAGAAGGTAATTTATCGCTCTCTATCTCTTTTCTCGTGAGGGCGATGCTCCCTTAGAGAGGAAGAAATACTCCATCTCGTTTTCAATTTATTTATTGACGATTTGTTTATTTATGTGTTTGATTTAAGAGAACGTCTGTCTGTCTGTCTTTTTTTCTTTCTTTGAGTGATTGAATAGAAATAAAAAGAAAATAAGAAGATCCTTCTTTTACTTGGTCCGCTTATTTATTATTTATATAATTGTCGAAAAATATATATTCCAATTCCAAGAAATTAAAGGGGAACGGGAGCGAAGGTGTTACGCATGTTTTTCCCGATAAGAGGGCGTTGTGTGTCATAAAAAGTATGCCCAAGAAATAAATTAATTCAAAAATTTGTCAAGAGATGTCAGAATGGTAGCTAATAATATTTAATGCATTTTGTTGATTTTCATTGATCTTTTAACAATAAATACTTTATAAATGTTATTAAATATTATGTATCTTTTATAAAAGCAAAAAAATATATAAATATAGGCCAGATATAGGCTAATACTATATCGGCTGTTAGACTAGCCTGCCATCTATTGCAAGAATGCTGAACTAATTTGACATTTGATCTTTAAATAAATCATCTAAGCTTATTTTATACATTTCTTAATTAATATGTGATTAATAATAACAATAAATTCATTTTTAAATTTAAAAGAAATGAAAGATTATTGGGACATCTTTTTTTGTATTTGCTTGGTAACAAAAAAATGTATTTCCTTAATTTTTTAATAAATCATTAAAAACATTTTAGCTCGATGTCCCAATAATCTCTTATGAATTTAATTCAATAAAAAAACCGCATTGAAAAATTCCTTAGAATAGTCTAGTTTTTTTTTAAAGTAAGTTTAGACGTCGTAATATCAAATATGCCCGGGAGCCGTAGCTCAGTGGGAAGACATCAGCTTCACGCACCGGAGTCCCGGGTTCGCTTCCCGTCCCAAGCGAGAAAAATTTATTTCATTTGAGTTGGCTACAAATCATTTGAAATAAATAGGGATGAGGTCTAAATGGCCTTAGATGCCGAAAAAGACCTTAAAAAAAAAAAAAAAAATCTTTAAAATATCAAATATCTTATACATTTCTAACAATTTGTAAGTAAATTTAACACAAATACAAATCATTTAAATCAATTTAGTACAATTTAAATAAAATAAAGAAAAATGTGTCAATTTTCAATTCGAGTAAAATATTACTTAGAAATGTTCAAGATATTTCATATTAAAATCACAGTATCATTAAGATAGGGTCTCCTTTAAGAAGAAACAAAGTGTTAGCTTAGAAATTATAATCTTGATTGACGGTTCTATTTAGTCTATATAAAGGGCATATCAATTTATTTTCCAACTTCCATTAGTTTATTTTATTTTTTTTTTCAAAAAGGGTGGGGGTGTTAGTCTACATTCCATTTGCAGAGCTTTGTTTTCGGCACCCTTCGCTTTTTTTTTTTTTAACCAATTCTTAACTGGAGTTTTCGATTTTCTCGATAAAAGTTTATCTTCTCACTATTTTGTTTTCTTTTTTTTTCTTAAAAAAAAAAAAAAAAAAATGAATGGGAGGAATCTTCTTCTCTCTAGAAATAAATAAAAAGCTAACAAGGGGGAGAGGATTAAGTGAAAAGTTTAAATTTCAACAGTCACTCTAATGAAATCTCTATCTGTCTGCACTTAAATCTCAACAAAATGCAATCAATAATTAAAAAAAAAAAAAAAAAAGAAATACAAATACACAAACATGACTTGGAATTATTATTATTACTTGAGAGTTTATATTTAACTAGCCGCGTCGCCCGCCTTCGGCGGGCTTCGCGCTTAGCCGGGGGCTTCCCCCTCCTGGACCCCTCTCCATCATTCGCATGCGAGAGTCTCATCCCATCTTTTCAGACTCAGGTTTCGGCTACTTTTTGGCCGAAACCGAAACTATGCCCAAAACCAGGATATTTGGCCGAAACCGTAACCGAAACCGAATATTTCTTTATATTATATTTTTGACAGAAAGGATTCGAATTTTCTTTAAATATATGAAATAACATGATAAAAATTAAAAGTCAATAATTAAAAAAAAAACTTTTTATTTAGGCCTATTTTTTAATATTAAAAAATATTCCTAAAAATCCAAAAAAAAAAAAAAAAATAAATAAATAAATAAATTACACAAAAAAAAAAAAAAATAGATATACAGGGTGAGATTTCGTGTTTACAAAGAATGAACGTTACTAATGTAGCCACAGAGGCTTTTCGAATTGTTACTGTTAGCAACGGCTTAAGGCATGCTGGCAAAATCTTTAACATTCTTTTTTAGACGAACGGTTGAGAAGCGCATTCTCTCGCTTTAACAGATTTTGTTCATTAGATACTACACATAAAAATTTTTTCGATCAAATGATAGGTGATAGGAAGTCTATGCTGACTCCTGTTGAAATTTGAACCAGCTGGGTCTTTTAGTTTTTGTTTGACATCCATTAATAGCAGACTCCCTCTTGATTTGAGAAGAAAATAGAAAGAAGTGAATTTCGTGTGCTCCATGGCCAAAATTGGGATACGAATTGCTCCCTCATCCGTCCTTTTCTCCGGATTTAGAGCCGAGTGACTATTTCTAAAAAAAAATCTGGTGTGACTGGCGCACAGCACACAACTTTCTATTACCTTCGGTAATAGAAAGTTGTGTACTGTGCTTGTCACACCAGATTTTTTGTGTCGACATGTATTTAGTTCCCGGCAGTAGGGAATATTTGAATTCAAGATGTAAAATTTATAAGTATGGGAAAATATTTATATTTTGTTACCATGGCAACCATTTCTCCTATCTTTCCTATGAAGCACAAGAGTAAAGTGTGCTTCAAACAATTTTGAGGGCAAAACGAGAATATACATTTGAAAGAGCATCTAAAAAATAATTGATTTTTTATTTTTAATCAAAATCGTTAGAGCGAATTTTGAGAAAATCGAAAAAAACTGAAAAAGTACATCAGTAAAGTACTAGTACTCTTTGGCCGATTTTGATTAAAAGCTTATTTTTCCGGTCCCGGGGGGTGTTTAACTTAAATATAAAATTTCAGCCTCATAGCTCAATTCCTTCATGCTTAAAAGTGAACACAGACACACAGACACACACCCACCCACCCACCCACCCACCCACCCACAGACAGACAGACCATGTCGCGAAAACCACTTTTTTGGATTCAGGGGACCTCAAAACGTGAAGATCCATCAAAATCTCGACATCGAATTTTTGACATGAATCCAATACTTTCTCTCTATATATATATTACATATATACATAGGTAAGAGAAAGTAAAAATTGGAGAAACGTTGAACAAAGTGTATAGAGCTCAAAGGAGACTACGTTGAAAAATAATATAATTTTTTATCCAAAATCCTGTGTTTCATTCAAAAAGTCACGGACTTATTGACCTGCTCTCGTATACCCAGATATTAAACAAAAAATCTGATGTGACAAGCTCTGAACACAACTACACAATTTAAAAAAGTTGTGTGTGACCAGTCACACCAGATTTTTTTAAAAGAATATTAGTTAAAATGAAAAGAGATTAATTTTGATTGACCACTCATCAAGAACAACAATTGTTCTCTTTTTGTATTTACTCAAACAAAAAAAAAAAAAAAAACACATAATTTAATATTTTAGTTTTGCACACGACGTGAACAAGCGTTTGAAGGAATCCATTTTTATTCCCTTTGAATTTTGTAGATTAGTTCATTTTATTTTAAATAAAATAATAATAAATGATGCTTTAAAAAAAAGATTTTTTTTTCTCTCTTCTAAAAGCTAAAATGTTGTTGTTGTTGTTTTATTATCCAGCCAAGCGTTTGTTAAATGGACTATGATCCTCTCTCTCTCTCGACGCTCTCATCATCTGTTTAAGAGATAGAAAATATGAGAATATATAAAAACTTAAAAAAAAGAGAGAAATTAGAGTAAAAGAGATGAAGGATTATATTAATGTATATGTGGAGGCTAAGCACAAACAGCTTGCAGCTTGTTTGACTAATATATAACAAGTTGTGCATGTTGCACAAGTGGATTAATATTTTTTTTCAACACTCTTGATTCTGAACGGGGTCAACAAGCATCAAAAACTGATTGTGCACGGTGCTGGTCACACCAGATTTTTTGTGTAAATTTCCGATAGCACCTTAGTTTCAAACTTGCATTTTAAATGTTGACTGGTTGAAATAAACTATGGTTATTTTTCAAAATTTTAATCTCATATTTGGACATTTTATACACAATATAGAATCGTAAATAAATACAAAATTTCATAAGAATTGGAAAAAAAAAAATTTAAATGCGTAAAAAGTTCCCAAGGGAAATTTGAATCGAAATTAACATACAAATCCCTATAGGAAATTAACATTGGCCCTATGGAAGGATAAGGTGGAAAGTGAATTTAAAAAAAGTAAAAACTGAATTACATCTTGAAAGTATACTTCAAACAATTTTCACAAAATATTACTGATATACCATGAATTTTAATTTAAAAATCTGGTGTCACTGGTCGCACAGCACACAACTTTCTCTTACCTTCCGTAATCGAAAGTTGTGCTCTGTGCTTGTCGCACCAAATTTTTTGTGACGACATATATTTATTAAAATTTCGATTAATAAACTCCAGAATCAATTGTTTTTTTTTTTTAAACCTCATTTTTTAAGCCAAAAAAGAAGAAAGTCATAAGCCTCAATTTCGTTTTCTTCTTCATTATAAATTCTTTTAAAACATACATTAGGGCTAATTAAGTTCCAATCTCTACTATATGCTTTATAAGACATTCATTTTTATAAAGAAAATTATTCTAAATTAAGTGGCTGATTTACAGAAACTTTAATTTGTCAATATCTCGAAACTAATGTTTTGTGGCTTAGGACTATCTTCCACTGAGCCCTTCATAACTATTGGGGGACCAGTCATTTCTATTTAAGTTAAAATCATCGGACTGCTTGGGGTCCGAACCGCGACTTTTAGTATACAAGGTTAGCACGATACTAGCTACAGCAAGCCCGAGGGCGGCTTTCTTGTACTTCATAGAAAAGGTAGGAAAAATGGTTGCCATTTTAACACAAGATAAATTTTTTCCCATGTTTATATATTTTATATCTTGTTAAGTCTTTTAATGCCCTCGGGGATGGGTGTAGGGGTTAGCGTGCTAACCTCGTATACCAAACGTCGCGAGTTCGGACCCCAGGCAGTCCGATGATTTTATTTAAGCCAATTGGATACCAAATGGTTTAAATAAGAATGCCTGAACCCCAAATAGATATATTAATTACAACAGTTATCGTCAAAAGTCTTAAATGGCCTAAGTTGCTGAAAAGACTGTGTGATTGTGTGTGTGAGTGTGGGTGTGAATGAGAAAAAAGTGTGAATGTTTTTAATAAAAAAAAAAAAGTCGTTTAATGCTCATAGGAATATATTTAGTACAAATGTATTTTTCAATACAATTTATTTGAAAAGCGCCCGCCCATCTCTGCCAATAGCTACCTCCCAAGCTACCCCAACTCCCCTGTTTTATTTAAAGCTTTTAAAAAGATATTTAAATTTTTCCATTTAAAATGTGAGTAATAATTCATTTTAATTAAAGATCATTAAATGATGATGATGATGATGATTGTGTGATAGGAGAAGTGGAAAAGTTGATCTCCCAGTGGAAAGGAATGCCAGCAAACAATAGAGGGAATTTACTAATAATAATAATAATGGAGGAAAATTTCATTAGAATTTAAAGAGTAAGTAATGCGATAAATTATTAAAATTCTGTTGTTGTCAACAAAGAACCAGCCATTCATATAAACAAAGAATTTAGAAAAATAGGGTTATTTAAAAAAAAAAAAAAGGTAAAATGATATGAATTTTTTTTTTCGGAAATACAAGTTTCGGTTTCGGTTTCAGCTGAAAATCTTGTTTCGGTCGGACCCTACTGATAATAAATATAATTTAAGGTTCAGGAAATCCCAAATTTGCTACGCAGCTAATCGTTTTGTCAATTTTTATTTAGCATAAAGTGCCAGGGCCAACGTTTCGGTCACATATAGGACCATCATCAGGGCCAGATCATTGTCAATTTATTGATCCTCTTGGTCATATTGGCCAAAGAAATTATTAATAATATAACAAATCCAATGAGTGAATGATGAGTGATTTCACTCACTCTCAGTCCATAATAACACACTATGTCTAACAATTTGGTCATTGAATTTGTTATATTATTAATAATTTCTTCGGCCAATATGACCAAGAGGATCAATAAATTGACAATGGCCTGGCCCTGATGATGACCGAAACGTTGGCGTTGGCACTTTATATTAAATAAAAATTGAAAAACGACTAGCTGCGTTGCTTATTTGGGATTTCCTGAACCTTAAGGGGTTTACGTCTAAACGTACTTTTAAAAAAACTAGACTATTATAAGGAATTTTTCAATGCAGTTTTTTTTTAAATGAATTAAATTCATAAGAGATTATTGGGGCATCGAGCTATCGAGCTAATCTAATCTAATCTAATCTAATCTAATTATATTAAACGAGCAATGTACGTTTGTTTATTTATATGCATATCAGTTCTCGAAAACGGCTCTAACGATTTTTATCAAATTTTAAATATATACTATTTGTGGTCCAAATATGCAATTGTGCTAGGTCTCATGTTTGGGAAAATTCGGGTACTAGTACTTTACTGGTGTACTTTTTTAGTTTTTTCCAATTTTCTCGAAATTCCCTTTGAAGATTTCTTTCAATTTTTAAATAGTTGCTATTTCCGGGATAGAAAACAAATTGCGCTACGTTTCATCTTCAGGACACCTCGAGTACTAGTACCTTACTGGTGTACTTTATTAGTTTTTCCCAATTTTCTCGAAATTCTCTTTAAAGATTTCTTTCAAATTTTAAATATTTGCTATTTCCGGGATAGAAAACAAATTGCGCTACGTTTCATCTTCAGGAAACCTCGAGTAGTAGTACCTTACTGGTGTACTTTAATAGCTTTTTCTAATTTTCGTTTTAAAGATTTTATAATATTCAAAGCCTAGTGGGCTTGCTTCCTGGTCAAACCCTCCCTCTCTTTACTCTGGACCCACATATTTATATCCCTCTACGAATATTTAAATTTTAATTAATGTGCAATTTTGTAAATTTAATTTTTTATATCAATAATTACTAACAATGTATTTAATTTAATAATGTCAAATCAAAGGCCAATTAGTAGAAAAATACCTATTATTTAAATTCTATTATTAAAATAATAATTTCTGATTATTATTAATTAATTTTATTGAAAATAATAATTTTTAATTGTCTCCAGGCTGACGCATTTCCTGGGCAACTCTCTTACGTATATCTCATGATTAAAGTTTTCTTATGAGGCACTGTCTCCTTCCTCTAAGTATCCACTCACTAATGTTGCTATTCCTCAAAGCTCTCTCTGGACTGTTACTTCTTATTTTGGTGTTTTTATTGATGTTTCCATTGAGGAGCAAGTTATTTATCTCGTTATATAATAATTTCTTTTAAATATTTTCTTATTTCTTCTATACAAATCAAATTGCGCCCCTCGAGTATTCGTACTTTACTAATGTACTTTTTTTAGTTTTTTACAATTTTATCAATATAAAAAAAAAAGACCGAGCTCCGGCTCGGTCACCCCGGAACTGACTTATTAAAAAATTAAGGAAATTAATTTTTTTGTTATCAAGCAAATACAAAAAAACAATCTGTCCCAATAATCTTTAATTTTTTTTAAATTTAAAAATGAATTTATTGTTATTATTAATCACATATTAATTAAGAAATTTTTAAAATAAGCTTAGATGATTTATTTAAAAATCAACTGTCAAATTAGTTCAGCATTCTTGCAATAGATGGCAGGCTAGTCTAACCGCCGATCCCCTAATAGCTTATAGCTGGCCTATATTTATATATTTTTATGCTTTTATAAAAGATTTATATATATAGAGATACATAATATTTAACATTTACAAAGTATTTATTGTTAAAAGATCAATGAAAATCAATCAAAAGCATTAAATATTATCAGCTACCATTCTGGCATCTCTTTTTAAATTTTTGAATTACTTGATTTTATGGGCATATTTTTTATGACACACTACGCCATCTTATCGGGAAATACATGCCCGAAGTCCCTTAAATATTATTTTTACAAGTGCTTTTTTAGAGCTTTTAATTAAAAAAAATAAATAAATAAATAAAATTTTTTTCTATTAACACAAAAAGGCTCCCTTTTAATCCCTCTTTTTATTTAATTGAAAAAAAAAAAATGCAAAAAATTAGACATTCAAATGGGGATTTTAAAGGAGATTTTGCTTTTTCTTTTCTTTTTTCTCTTCTTTTTATGGGTTTTATGCTTAAATCCTGGAAATACTCAAAGAGAGGGAGGCTCTCACATAAATTCAATTGGATTCCTTCGAGGTGTTTTTTTTTTTTTACGTTCTCTCGCTTTTTCGGGTGTTTTCAACTGGATCAAAACTCAAGCGATTTATTCACTGACCTAAAGAAAGGAAAAGTTGTTCTACTTCCTTCTAAATTGAATTAGTATCAGAGAGTGGGCGGGGAGTGTGTTTATTTTGATTTAATATGCTAATGAAAGAAAAATTTGTGGAAAAAAAATTCGTTAATTTATCAAATAAACAAAAATAAAAAGTTATGTCAACTCCTCTATGATAGGAGTAATTTAAGGGGGTACGGGAACAAAGGTGTTACGCATGTTTTTCCCGATAAGAGGGCGTTGTATGTCATAAAAAGTATGCCCAAAAAATCAACTAATTCAAAAATTTGCCAAGAGATGTCAGAATGGTAGCTTATAAATATTTAATGCATTTGGTTGATTTTCATTGATCTTTTAACAATAAATACTTTATAAATGTTATTATATATTATGTATCTTTTATAAAAGCATAAAAATATATAAATATAGGCTAATAGGGGATCGGCTGTTAGACTAGCCTGCCATCTATTGCAAGAATACTGAACTAATTTGACAGTTGGTTTTTAAATAAATCATCTAAGCTTATTTTAAAAATTTCTTAATTAATATGTGATTAATAATGACAATAAATTCATTTTTAAATTGTAAAAAAATTAAAGATTATTGGGACAGATTGTTTTTTTGTATTTGCTTGATAACAAAAAAATTAATTACGATAATTTTTTAATAAGTCATTAAAACAATTATAGCTCGATGTCCCAATAATCTCTTATGAATTTAATTCATTTAAATAAAAAACCGCATTGAAAAATTCCTTATAATAGTCTAGTTTTTTTAAAAGTACGTTTAGACGTCGCTCCTGAACCCCTTAACATCCAAACGCTTTTTTATTATAATTCCTCTCATATTTTTAAGATGTTTTTTTTTTTTTTTATTCAAGAAATCTCTTGGGATTAAAAAAAATTCAATGAAGAATTAAAATTTTTACAGAAAATCTCAATTAATTTGACATTATCAAAAGGACTTTCATATCACACTTATCAATCAATCATGATTTGGAAAATGTCTAGGGTTAAAAAAAAATTCTTTTCATTAGTTAGAGATTTTTTATCTAATAGAAATGAGAAAATGTGTCAAAACTCTCTCTCGTTTTTTGGGCTATGATGACCATTAAGACTTTATAATAATGTTCTATAATATGAAAAAAATCTGATGTGACTGATAGCAGAGCACACAACTTTCTCTTACCCTTTGGCAAGAGAAAGATGTGTGCTGTGCTTGTCACACCAGATTTTATGTGTCGAGATATGGACCCTGTTATGCATTAGTGTGTCAAGCGCCAAAAAAAAAATTAAAAATTGAGTTAAGCACGGAATATTGTTGCAAATGGTATAATTAATAGTATTTTTTATGAAAATGTCCTAAAAAAAATTATATTTAATGTTACTTGCAAAAATGACAAAAAAAAAAATTATATAGACTATAATCTAATTAAAACAAAAAACTTTAATGTTAATTTTCTCAAAACTCGCTAGCTAGCGCTTGACACACTAATGCGTAACATTTAATTGCTCTTAGCAAACTTGACCACGCGATGATTCATAGATGGCGCTGAGCTAGTAATGCTTCCACATCAGTAAAGTGTACTTCAAAAGATTTCCACCAAAAATTTCACTGATATACTTTTTAAAGAGCATCTAAAAAATAGTTCATTTATGAATTTTAAACAAAATCGTTGTAGCGAATTTTGAGAAAATAGACAAAAAACTGAAAAAAGTACATTAGTAAAGTACTAGTACTTTTTGGCCGATTTTGTACAAAAGCTTATTTTCACCCCTTGGAAGGGTGCCTAACTTAAATATATAATTTCAAGTTCCTAGCTCTTTTAGTTCCTGAGGAATTTTGTTCACAGACACACAGACAGACGATGAAGCGAAAAGCACTTTTTATGATTCAGGGGACCTCAAAACGTGTATATCCATCAAGATCTCGACATCGAATTTTTTACATGAATCCAATACTTTCTCTCTATAGGCTATATATTAACATATATATAGAGGTAAGAGAAATTAAAAAATGAGTTTTCCGTCGGGTGTTCAACAGCCTTGTTTCTCTGGGCCAAAAACAAATAAATTTGATAGCGTCAAGAAAAATACTCGACATAAACGATCATACTTAAACATAGAAAAAAAAAATTAAGGGTCATACTAAGCCGAGCGCACAACTTTGCCCACCCACTATTCAAGAAAAAAATATTGGTCCCCCCTAGAGCCCCCTAGGTTGGAGCACTAAGGGCCCGGGGATATATCCCCCCTGTCTGCAACCCTGGATTGAAGGAACAGGTTTATAGATTGATTGTTCCACCCCCTCCTCATCCTTTTCCCTTGCTTCAGCCCACACTTCTTTTTATTATGACGTCACTTGTTCTTTTTTTTTTTAATTATGAATTCATAATTAGTGTTGGTTGATTAATTATTCACAAATTCGAGTTGCAGTTTTTTTTTTGCCTTTGATGTTGTCTCTTGAGAAGAAAGGATAGGGGGGAGAGGGAAAATTTCTTCTCTCTCTCTTGACAAAGAAACAAGCAGCCAGCAATTTGGTGTTTGACTTTGAAAATTAAATTGCCGTCACACGAGAGAGAAAATTTCATTTCTATTAAATGACACTCGATAAAATTAAATCTTCATTAAATTGTTTGAGTCGAATAAAAAATAAAATAGGTAAATAAATTGCAAAACTTTCCCCCAATCTTATTAATCAGTGTTAAGGGGTTTCAGGAGCGACGTCTAAACGTACTAAAAAAAAAAAAAACTAGACATATAAAAAATTTTTCAATGCTGTTTTTTTTATGAATTAAATTCATAAGAGATTATTGGAACATCGAGCTATAATTTGTTTAATGACTTATTAAAAAATTATCGTAATTAATTTTTTTGTTATCAAGCAAATACAAAAAACAATCTGTCCCAATAATCTTTAATTTTTTTTTAAATTTAAAAATGAATTTATTGTTATTATTAATCACATATTAATTAAGAAATTTTTAAAATAAGCTTAGATGATTTATTTAAAAACAAACTGTCAAATTAGTTCAGCATTCTTGCAATAGATGGCAGGCTAGACTAACAGACGATATAGTATTAGCCTATATTTATATATTTTTATGCTTTAATAAAAGATACATAATATATAATAACATTTATAAAGTATTTATTGTTAAAATATCAATGAAAATCAACCAAATGCATTAAATATTATTAGCTACCATTTTGACATCTCTTGGCAAATTTTTGAAATTAATTGATTTTTGTGCATACTTTTTTAAGACACATAACGCCCTCTTTTCGGGAAAAACATGCGTAACACCTTCGCTCCCGTTCCCCCCTTAACAACCAACAGAATATAAAATGAGATCAGGCCGGTTCATGACACGATCCAAGTGATGTTCAGCATCAAGGCGTTTCCCATAGAGGAATTCGAAGGATGTTGCAGCCAGGAAATTTAATACGACTACGTTTCGGTCGCCAATCACGACCTTTATTAGTGCAAATATTGTTGTGATGATGAAGGTCGTGAATTATCGCCGAATAAATAACATTTTTATTTAATTTCCTGACTGCAACGTCCTGATAAAAAATTTCAAGGACAAGATAATTTTGTTTTTTAAATGCCAATCAGTTTAATGAAAAAATGAATTTTATTTTTACTTTCTCTACCTCTATATATATGTTAATATAGCCTATAGAGAGAGAAAGTATTGGATTCATGTCAAAAATTCGATGTCGAGATTTTGATGGATATACACGTTTTGAGGTCCCCTGAATCCAAAAAAGTGATTTTCGCGACATGCATGGTCTGTCTGTGTGTCTGTCTGTGAACAAAATATCTCAAAAACGAAAAGAGCTAGGAGGTTGAAATTTTATATTTAAGTTAGGCACCCCCATGGGACGTGACAGGAAGCTTTTGAACAAAATCGATCAAAGAGTACTAGTACTTTACTGATGCACTTTTTCAGTTTTTTTTCGAATTTCTCAAAATTCGCTCAAACGGTTTTGATTAAAATTCATAAATCAATTATTTTTTAGATGCTCTTTAAAATGAATATTCTCATTTTGCAATTGAAATCTTCTGAAGACCACTTTACTCTTGTATTTCATAGGAAAGGATAGGAGAAATGGTTGCCATGGTAGCAAAATATAAATATTTTCCCATACTTATAAATTTTACATCTTGAATTTTAATATATCGGCGAAAACTAAATACATGTCGACACGAAAAATCTGGTGTGACAAGCACAGAACACAACTTCGATTACCGAAGGTAAGAGAAAGTTGTGTGCTGTGCGACCAGTCACACCAGTTTTTTTTTTTGTATTGTTTTTAAGGGAATGTTGTTTTTCATAGCGATAAAATATTTCCCAAAAAAAAAAAAAATTAATAAAATTTCTCTCAAAATAACAATTTTCTAAAGATGATTTTAATTAATACTATGTTTATATGAGAATAACATCAAAGATGTCTCTTTCTAGTTGTCTGTATTCATTAGCTTTGATTAAAATGGAATCCATCTCTTGCTCACTCTGAAAGGTGATCTTTGTTACACACTCTCTGTCTCTCTCTCTCATTATTTTCATCATCAAATTAAAAAAATTTCTAAGCTTTGCGAATCAGTTGAAATGTAATCGGTAAAAACATCCGTTCTCTATGTCTCCAAAATTGGGAGTGAAGAAAGAAGTTGGAATAGAATGTTAATAAGCAGGATTTCAATTGGTGCACTGTAGTTCTAAAGCACTTCTCCTGCTTCTGCTGAATTTTTTTTTTTTAATTCTGTTTTAAAAGGTGATTTGTGCGAACCGGCTTAAAATTCTATCACTGCTCTTAAGGGGGTTCGGGAGCGACGTCTAAACGTACTTAAAAAAAAAAAACTAGACTATTATAAGGAATTTTTCAATGCGGTTTTATTTTAAATGAATTAAATTCATAAGAGATTATTGGGACATCGAGCTATAATTTTTTTAATAACTTATTAAAAAATTATCGTAATTAATTTTTTTGTTATCAAGCAAATACAAAAAAACAATCTGTCCCAATAATCTTTAATTTTTTTAAATTTAAAAATGAATTTATTGTTATTATTAATCACATATTAATTAAGAAATTTTTAAAATAAGCTTAGATGAATTATTTAAAAATAACTGTCAAATTAGTTCTGCATTCTTGCAATAGATGGCAGGATAGTCTAACAGCTGATCCCCTTTTGGCCTATATCTGGCCTATGTTTATATATTTTTATGCTTTTATAAAAGATACATAATAGTAAAGTAGACCTCTAGTTTCCAAAACAAGGAGTCCCTGGTTGGCGGCATTTTTTTTTATTTCAATTATATATCTATATACTGAAAATATATCTCTTATTTTAAATTAACGTTTATAAAATTGAAATGCTAATTAACATTTATTTAATCGTTAATATTTTTTTCAAAATAAATTAACATTTTTATTTTTATAAATATTTATTTAAAACATTTGAAATATATTGCAATTGCAAAAAGTCTGTATTTATAGTGTGCTAGATGCCGCGAGAATTATTGTTTCATTTGCTTTAATGGTGATTATCATCCTAGTTTCTGTAATGTGGATAAGTAAAACTAGATGGTGCTCATGTCTTCCTCAAAATCTTTTTGTATTATATTTTAATTGCATGACGAGCAGAGTGAATGTCATCACTTTCAAATTATATGTCTTATTATATTTTTGTTAAGGATCTAAATGATAACTTCATCTTACCTATCTAGGTAAATATGTTTGTTAAATAAAATAAAAATTCTTAACCACCATAAATTTATATATTTTATAACTTATATCATTTAGATCTGGCCCTCACTGAGGAAGGCAAACAGCAAAGTGGCTGAAACCGTCAGGTCTGAGATCTGGAGATTGAATTGAATAATAAAAAAATATATAAAATTATTCTTTATATATTTTTATTGGACTGAATCGACCTATCCTTTCTACTAAAAATCGGTGAGGCACCACCCGTGGGGACTCTGTGAGTATGAACTTGACTTTCTCTCTTCTAAACAAATCTGTTGTTATAAATTTACTTGAAAAAAAAAAAAACAAAAATCCATCCATCATTTTGATTTTTCTTTTTCTTTCTTTATTTTCATTTGAACTCTGCTTTCTAGAACGATTTGCTTTCAAATCAATTTAGCCCCAGGGTGGATGGATATTCGAGCTCCAAAAAATAAATCTAATTAAATTATTAATTCAATTTCAAAGAATATAATATTCATTTGAACAAAGCAACTTTTTGTTTCTCTTTGGAAATTTTATATGAGAATTATTGAAATTTAATTTTAACACTATCAAAAAAAATAAAAATAAAAAGGAAATCGTGCGGAAATAATAAAGGGACGAAAGCCTTTTCGTGTATAATCCCGGAGGCTATATTATTATTTAATTTAATTTCAACCTCTAAAATGAAATAAAAAGTCCGATTGAGGTACAAAAGGAACGGGCAGAGCCCCAACTCTCATTTTTTATGTTAAACGCATGAATTACTTTACGAAGAAATCATGCAATTAATAGCTAAATATTATGTTGATTGGAGTGGCTTTTTTGAAAACAAAATCATACATATATGGTATTTCAAATATACCTCAATTAGAAAGAATTTACTATAATATATTAATGAAAGCACTATCTCATTGCAATCCATGATCAGTGCAGATTCTATTGAGAGGTTATAAAATTGAATATACAAGAATGTAAGAGGCCTCGATGAGTGACATCAAAGGTATGAGGGGTTGAGAGCAAAGGTGAACCAATTCCACCTTTGACTCTTTTGAGAAGAAATGAATCAACGTTTTAAAGCCTTATATTTAATTCATCTTAAAATATTTTATTTTTACATCTCAGCAGTCATTAAGAACTTAAATTATTCTTTATCAAAGTAGACATTTTAAATTTTATATTCAGATTTTATTTTTAGATTTTTTTCAGTGTTATTTATTTATTTATTTTTTTTTTGCATCAAGGAACTGCTGCACTCTGGAGGATTAGTATTGAAATTCGGACATGGTTAATTATTAAACCGAATAATTACCAGAATTTACTATCCAAAAGAGAAAAATCTGGTGTGACTGTCGCACAGCACGCAACTTCGGTAAACTACTAGTACATTTTGGCCGATTTTGATTAAAAGTTTATTTTCACGCCCTAGGGATGTGATTAACTTAAATATAAAATTTCAACCTCCTAGCTCAATTCCGTCATGCTTTAAATTGAACCCAGACCGACACACAGACAGACACCATGTCGCGAAAACCACTTTTTTGAATTCAGGGGACAACAAAACGTGTATATCCGTCAAAATCTCGACATCGAATTTTTGACTTGAATCCAATACTTGATCTTATAGTGAATTTTCCTAGGGTTGGGGTCTGAGTCCCTAGTTTGACTCACGCCTAAATTAATTAGAGGGAGGGGGTGGTTTCCCTTAATTAGTCTAGGACTTTACGTATCTGCTTCGCTGGGTCCATTCCGAGTCGATTACTCTCGGATAAATGGATGCTGGAATAAATAGGCCTAAAGATAATAGAGTAAAAGAAAAGGTGCTTATATATAGAAAAGAAATAAAAAGAAGAAATTTAATAAAAACGAAAAATGAATTTAATTATGTTGCTGAATGGTTGTTGTACACTATTGGCGCTTTCCTCTTGCCGCACAGAAGGCACTAGATGTGTCAGATCTGAGGGTTATGTTAGCGAGGTTCAGTTTAAATTATGTTAGTGTACAATAAGATATTTATATAAAAAAACGTAAAAAGAAATTTAAAGAAAAGAAATCCAATTAGATTGAAAGCAATTAAATTATTGAATTTGTTTACTTCTTGTTCATTGGTCATACAAATTGATACGAGCATGAAAAGCCCTTATGTGAAGTTGAGAGAAGAATTAAAAAAATAAAAATAAAGAAAAGAGAAAGAAAGTATTTAAGATATCACAGATAGAGTCAAAAATTGATTTGGTACATTTAAAAATTCAAATATTGAAAAAATCTTAGAAATTATATTAATTGTGTAATTGTCTGTATTTTATTTATGTGTAAGGGAGAGATAGCGCCGGGAGGGTGGTACACACTCCAACACCGAAACGCTACTCGGTTGGGTTGAGAACCTCGGGCCGACTACTCCTGAGTTCGGACACCGAAACGTTACTCGTTGAATTTGAATTGAATTAAATTGAAAATCGCCACTATGGGCCGCCTTTATGGCCTCGATTCTTTCCACAAAGATAATTAATATTAAATTATTGATAATAATTTAAATATTAAGTTGAGTATGCCGGCTCCCCGATTAGAATTATTATTAAATTCTTTATTTTAAAACTTTATGTTTGTGTGTGTGTAAATTGATTTGTGTGTTATATAATTCCTTTTGAACTCCTTGAAACATTTGAATTTAAATTAGCAAAAATATTAAACTCTCTAATATGAATAAAAAAAATTTAATTAGTCTTTCTTCTTTCTTTACAGAAACTAATTTCTCGGAACTGGGCCCGGTGCTTTTCGATATTATCAAGAAAATTAAAATAAAAAAATTAAAAATTATATATCAATTTATATTGTAATGAATCAAGAAAAATAAATATTTAAATTAAAAATTGATTTGAAATTAGTATTGCACATTCCCCATCCAAATTGGATTCCCTTCTGTTTCGACTTTGATTTCTTATTAAAAAAATTTGGTACAAAAAAATAATTAAAAGTTTAAAAAAATTGCAATTGCTTAATAGATTGATTATTATATTAATATTGAATCAAATTATGCATTTATAGGCCTTTATTCTATTAATGAAAATAAAAAAATTGATATTTTTCAACATGGCAGCTGGCCATTTCCTAGAAATGAGTATTTGAATTTAGGTAAAAAATCAGTTTATAATTATTTTTCAGATCTGTTTTGTGCACTATTTAATTTATTTCATGAAATAATATATATTGAGATGGTTTGAGCTCACGGTTTTGGTCCAGCAGGGGCAAGGGGAGGGATGATGTCCTTGATGACGTGATGCCCTCAAATTGCGATGTTGGTTCCTCTCAAATGATAAAAATCCTTTTCATCTCGTTGCGGTTTGTTGAAAACATCCAATGAATAATAGGTGTTCATCAGCTGTTGGTTGTAGATTAGCGCGAGGAGAGAGAGAGAGAGAGAGAGTTTCTCCGTATGTGAGAGATCGGGCGCCGCTGGTTCAAGCCAATGTGTGTGTGCGTGCGTCTCCTGAGCCTCCTGTCTGTGAGAGTGAGAGTGAGTCACCTTGACTTGGCTATCGTCTGATGTCTCCCCTCCACTCCTTGCCTTAGGCAAAAGCCTCGGACTAGAGTCCCTGTATATCAGAGTCTGGCCATACGAGCGACCGTTAGAATTGTCGGCCATCTTTCTTCCGACCGCTCCATTGAATACATGGCGAAAAAATGATTTTTTTTTTGTTAATTAATTATATAATAATTTTATTCAAAAAAAAACTCATAGAAACAGAAGCTAATAGTTTACTGATTATTTATATACTAAAAAAAAAGTAAGTAAAACCACTCAAAATAATTTATTTAATGAAAAAACATTTGAATTTGACATTTCCCAATCTGTCATTTTTCACTTTCTCATAGCTGTATATGTAATATTTATTTCTATAATAAAGTGAATAATCTCAAGAATATTATTTAAATGAATGAATTATTTTTTCCTTTACTTTTCCTTTTAAAATATACATTTGGAATTTATAAATTAGGCCTACTCTATAGGCCTATATATAGTTGTAGCGATTTGTGAAAAATTTGATAAGAGCTTTGACTTTATCACGAGCAAGAGCAAATACAAGCAACGTGCAAGTACCCCCCCCCCCCCCCCGAGATTCGAGAAAAAAAATTTTTTTTTTTTTTTTTTTTTTTTTTAAACATTGACACTTTTTTCTCATTCACACTCACACACACATTCACACAGTCTTTTCGGCAACTCAGGCCATTTTAAGACTTTAGACGATAACCGTTGTAATTAATATAAATATTGTAGGTTCAGGCTTTTCTCATATAAAATTTTAAAAATTAATACTTACAAATTTGATTTGTAAATATATTATGGTAAACAAAAACGGAATGCACTTTTAAATTACCGAAAGAAAGAAAAAATTGTGTGCTGTGCGACCAGTTACACCAGATTACTCCCCCCCCCCGAGAAACTCATCTGGACCCGCTCTTGATCACGGACATAAATATAGGGTGCCCAGACGTTCTCTTTTTGATCTAAAAATATGTGTCGGGTATCTTTTCTCAAATTTGGTATTTTGTTTTTCATTTTTCTGCCTCAGTAAGTGAGGATCGGGCAAATGGGGCACTGCGGGATTTAAAAGCCGCCTCCCCCCCCCCCCCCCCTCCCTTACGAGTGATATTGAAAACATGTTTTTTTTTTTTTAATCCTATTATATAATATCTCTATGAGTTCAAATTTTGTATAAATTATAATTTTTTAATAATAAAGAAAATTCATAAAAGATTTCATTTTTTTTGCAATGAGTTAATTACTAACGTTATTTATATTTGTTTTATTCTTTTTTAAATCGATTATTTTCTTAGAAAACTCTATTTTATAATTAGGAAAATAAATTGTAAGGTAAATACATATATAAATATACATAAACTCAAAATTAAAAGTGATTTTAATATTCTAATCAGCTAAATATAACCCCAAACTTTGCATTCTCAATATAATAAAATTAATGGAGATTTTTAACATATGATGAGTAATATTTATAAATTGAAACCTCTAAAATAATGTTGTAAAAAGATTTCATGATACTTTGAACGGGTTTCGTTATAAAAGTTAAATGAAATATTTTTTAATCCCATAGAGATACATTGAAAATTTGAATTGGCGCTAAAATTAGGAAGAAAGATGGCGCGACCAATAGAAAAAAAGTTCCCGTATGGCCAGACTCTGATATACAGGGACTCTACCTCGGACAATACATTTGCGCCATCTGAGACATCTAATGGACATTATCATAACAACCATGCAGGCAAATTTAAAAAAATTAAGAAATAAATAAGTAAGGGAAATTTAAATATAGATAAGCAACCAATTTAGAATAACATTTAAATCGAAAAAAAAAAATTAGAATTTTGACAAATAGTTAATTTTGTATACAGCATCCATATTAATAATAATGATAATTAATGATAAAATGAATATATCATTACAATCTCTCTATATATTAACATATATAGAGTAAGAGAAAGTAAAAATAAGAAAATTGTTTACTTTTGAACTTGGTTTGCTTTTGGTTTTTGCTTTGAACTACTCATATGCAGTTTCAAATAATGCATTTACATTACATACATTACACATTCTTGAAGTGTGATTTTATATTATTTTTATTATAAACAAATACACCTTTCTGAAGTGCACTGACGATCAATTGTTCTGCGCGATTTGCGTCCGAAACGTCGGCAATTAAAATAAATATAGACACATGATTTGTAAGACGTCACGTCAAAAAAATTGGATAAATAAAGATTAACTAAACACTTTTTTTTTGTCTAATTTGATTTCAGGCTGCCATCCTGTTCATACATATTAAATATGCACTTTTTTTTTTCTCATTCACACTCACACTCACACACACATTCACACAGTCTTTTCGGCAACTCAGGCCATTTAAGACTTTAGACGATAACCGTTATTGATAAATATACATATAGGGGTCCAGGCATTCTTATTTAAGCCATTTGGTATCCAATTGGCTTAAATAAAATCATCGGACTGCCTGGGGTCCGAACCCGCGACGTTTGGTATATGAGGTTAGCACGCTAACCTCTACGCCATGCCCCGAGGGCTATTAAATATGCATATATGATACAGAAAATATTAATTGCAATAATTGACTTACACTTTGAGAATAAAAAAAAAAAAAAATCTGGTGTAATAATACAAAATGCATTTGGCGGTTTACGAACACATATAATAGGGATTTTTTTTAAAAATTCACTATTTTTTCTGCTTCTTTCCGTTATTAATATTTTAACGTTATTGAAATCCCACGTGTGACCTAGATTGAGAGTGTGTTGTGTGCATACTCTCCTATTCATTAATTACTATACCCATCAACGATTACTATCACTATTATAAAATATTATATAATTGAGCATTGGTTGAAAAAAATTCCATCCTTTTCAAACAAGGCTCTGCCCTCTATTAATACTGATTTTAAGCAAGAAAAGAACAAAAAAATCTCAGGAGATGGAATTTAGACTAGCGATGGATGGGATTGTGAATAGGAACTATCTAATGCTTCGTTTAATCTATTATTAAAACATGAATTTCACAGGCTCCGACAAGTTTAGGAACAATTACAAATGGAGCTGTTCAACTTGAATAATTAATTTTCGGTTACATCTCACTTGAATTTATTTCAAATAAATATTTAAAGGCATAAATCCATGAAAACATCTTAAAAGAATTGTTTTTTTTTTTAAGTAACTTTTAAGGCGGAATAGGAGCGAAGGTGTTACGCATGTTTTTCCCGATATGTGTCATAAAAAGTATGCCCAAAAAATCAAGAAATTCAAATATTTGCCAAGAGATGTCAGAATGGTAGCTAATAATATTTAATGCATTTGATTGATTTTCATTGATCTTTTAACAATAAATACTTTATAAATGTTATTATATATTATGTATCTTTTATAAAAGCATAAAAATATATAAATATAAATCTACCGCAAGGAAATTGGGTTTCCTATTTAAAACGAAGCGTTACTTTTCCTCCCAACAACTCCTAATCCTCTATAAAGCCCAAATTCGGCCGTGTCTTGAATATTGTTCCCACCTTTGGCGAGGGGCGTCGAAAGACGCTCTCTCCTCCTTGGAAGCCATACAGAGGCGTGCAATTAGACTGATAGGTGATTCTACCCTTACTGCATCCCTACAGTCACTAGATCATAGAAGAAGAGTATCTGCACTATCTCTCTTCTACAGGTATTACCATGGCCAATGCTCTGCCGAATTAAAATCAATTATCCCACCCAATGCAACATATTCACGGAACACAAGAGGGCATCTTCCCAGCATCCCTATGCTGTTCAGATCACGACTAACAGAACAAAACAATTTCATTCTTCCTTTGTCCCCATGACCTCCCGTGATTGGAACAAGCTCCTTGCGTCTATCTTCCCCAAAACCTACAATCTTCAGACTTTCAAGTCTAACCTCAACAGGCATCTTCTCAGTTCCCGCAGTTGAGTTTCCCCTTTTGTTTTTATTTTCTTCCTGGCTGCATGTGACTATTGGTCATTATAGGTCTTCGGACCTTATGCACCCATTCCAAAAAAAAACAAAAAAAAAAAAAAATATAGGCTAATAGGGGATCGGCTGTTAGACTAGCCTGCCATCTATTGCAAGAGAACTGAACTAATTTGACAGTTGATTTTTTAAATAAATCATCTAAGCTTATTTTAAAAATTTCTATGTGATTAATAATAACAATAAATTCATTTTTAAATTTAAAAAAAATTAAAGATTATTGGGACAGATTGTTTTTTTGTATTTGCTTGATAACAAAAAAATTAATTACGATAATTTTTTAATAAGTCATTAAAAAAATTATAACTCTTTGTCCCAACAATCTCTTATGAATTTAATTCATTTAAAAAAAAAACCGCATTGAAAAATTCCTTATAATAGTCTAGTTTTTTTTTTTTTAAAGTACGTTTAGACTTCGCTCCTGAACCCACTGTGATAACGCCCAGGAACATGTCGTCCTTTTGTTTGTTAAATTCTAATTTGCCAGCTGTCCTGGCCAAAGAGAAAAGGAACAGCCACCATGATGTTTAATTGACAAATAATACCAAGCAACGCGGAACCTCGGATAGGAGAACCCCGAGGGGCAAGTCCATCGGAAGCACACTGGTATATATCCCAGGAGTGAGATGGAATCATCCTCAATACAAGAAACCGATGTTTTGCAAATCATCAGATATTCCTATCCAATATGACAAAGCAGATCCATGAATTTTATAATCAAATCAAGGAAATTAAAAAAAATTTGCATTCATGGATCTGCTTTGTCATATTGGATAGGATTTGGAGAATATCTCTTTCTTGTACTGAGGATGATTCCAGAGTAAATGTGGAACGTGGTCAGAGGGTAGTAGGGTTGATTGGGATGCAGAAAGGACCGAGGGAACAGGGTCACCACAGTGACGTCAACACTTACGGGGGCAACTACTAATACCATTTAGGGCCGGTTTTTTCATGTTTGGGTAGTTAGTGAAGTGTCTGTTAAAGTGCTTTTTTTTTGTAGTGCAGAAACCCTCTTCATTTTTATTCTTATAGTAAAATATATGACATCCCATCATTTTATTTAAAAAAGAAGTAGATATATTTGTTATTTTTATTTTGATTCAACTTCTTTTAACAATAAAGTGATGAGATGTGATATATTTTACAATATGCTAAAGGTTAGGTCCACTGGTAACTGAGGCAGCCATTTGTTTTTCATTTGCATAACCCAGCCTTAGAAAATTTTGAAATTTTTTTACAGTTTTTTTTTAATTAGCCCAAGCCCAAAGTTCTGTGTAGGATTTACCAAAGGGGTGATATTAGAAACACAAGCCTGGCACCAGCATCCTAACTTCACGCATAAAAATAACAGAGGTATTCTTCAATCTATCCCTTTTTATTGTTATTATTCATTTTATGTCAGTCAGGATTATATTTCTAGGATATTTGGCAAGGTGTTGAAGATGATTATTTGAATATATTCTAATATCCAAGTTGAAACTATGTTCGAGGGTTGGCCAACTCCCTCTGGCGGGGTTTTCTGCATTACACACTACCCATAGGTTAACTTTCTACCCAAACATGAAAAAACCGGCCCTTAGAGACGCCGCCCGCCAGGGTCTGCCGGAGGCAACCCTACCGCAGGACTAGTTAATAATATAGAGGAACTCGTTATTTATACAGAAATGACGGAAAGAATAAGAGTAAAGTCCCCTTCTTAACTACTTCAAGCTTTAATCATATTATTGACCTCTTCTCGTTGCCAGTTAATCAGATTTTCCTTCTAGATTTCTCCTATAAAATTGTTTTAAGAGACGCCATTAAGCTCTTTAATGTTTCTCGGTTAATATGCCTTAGAACGTGCTTAAGACCTCGTTAAGGTCACAACCTGTGACGTCTTAGAGTCGATCAATCTCTCCCAAAAAATAATAAAATCACCTTCCCTTCCCTATTCATAAATAAAGGGTGTCTATTAATTGATTAATCAAGTTGAGCGGCTCAACCAAGTCCTTGATCAAAGAGAACACAAACAACAAGTTAAGGCATCAGAAATCTATTGTGCTTTTTGTTTTTGTTTTAATTGGTTCCCCCAGACCTAGACAAAAATAAAATGGCTGGTAAGTCTTTTACCGACTGCATGTGAAATAACTTCATTTGTATGGCGAGTATCAGATGCACTCCCATCCAAGATCAGACATTTTTCCTGGAGTCATCCGAGAAATCTGATAACTTGGTCGTGTCACCCGTGGCAGAGGAACGAACGCAGGAACACAAAAAATTTCGTCGCAGGCAATCTGTCCGAGAATTATAGAAGAGAATTTTGTGAAATTTTTAGGAGTTGCTCCCATCCTTTAAAGTTTAGGCTTTTTCAAATGCATTGAGACAGGGGCGGCTCTAGGATGAAGATATTGGGTAGGCAATGAATCATATTTGCTATAATTAAAGTTATTGTTTTGTCAAAAGTTTTGCGTTTACTTATACAGAAAAGGATATTTTTTTAACTCCACCAGTGGATATAAATTAAATAACTATTAAAATTGAACTCTGTTGTAGCTTATGCCAAAACCGACATTATTATTGGGTAGTTGCCTACCCTGCCTACCCCCGCTAAAGCCGCCCCTGCATTGAGAGATTAGCCTTTATAGTCCAGTCGATATAACTTTTTACCTGGAAAGTATTCTAAAATTAATGAAATTTTCACAGGTTAATTTGGGGTATTCTAGGATGTCTCTCTTAAGTCCTCAACCTCGAGGACCCTATGCTAACTTGGTAGAAGGGAGGTGCAAAAACCTAAAAATTTTGGAATTTTTTCAGTTTTTTTTTTCTTATATTTCGTAATCTGAGAATTTTTGGTGTACTATAGTCCTATCCAAAGTTGTAGAGCATTAAATTTGCTGAAATTTGAAACAAAAAACAAAGTTGTAGACTTTATATTAACCGAGATATGGCCGATCAAATAACGAAATATAAGAAAAAAATTTTAATTACCTTTGTTTAGTGTTTAGATTTTGCGATACTACTTTTTATTTTTAATAAGAATAATTATGGCTTTATTCCAACTTTATAATAATACTTCTGGAAAGCGTGGTGAACATCCCTTTCATTTTATATTATCTCAATGTCGTTCAAATCCCTGGAAATATCTTGGACTTTTTTTTTCAATAGAAGGAGAGCCTTCCTTTGAAAACGAGACCAGGATTTGTTGTTGTTGTTGTTGTTCTTTTAAAAAATATTCTGCGGATGCTCGGGGTGTTGAAAAGAATTGATCCAGGATGCAGCCGAGACAAGACATCTTGCAAATGTTATGCTACGATATATTGGTTGATGTGCATTCATTGAAAATATCCACATCCGTCTTCTTATAAAAGAGGAACTGCCCGCGACGTTTGGAACACCAAGTCCGGGGGACGCACTTAAATGTAAATGCGAAGCAAATTTTAGAATAAATACGTCAAAGAGAACTGACAGTTTACCCAAAATGTTTTTTCAAAAAAAAAATTGTAATTGTTTTTGTCAGAGGCATATTTTGTCATGAATTTATTGAAACTGAATAGTTTTTTTTTTTTTTTTATTGATATTCACACTAATGATAATTTCTTTTTCTTTTGTTTCAGGTGAGTGCCATTTGACTTTACTTCTTCAGACCTACAGTGAGTATGTCTATTTACGTGTCATTCCACGTCAAATCAACACACTTTTTAATCTCACCATCTCAGATTTCTATGAAATTTCAATCATAGGTCCAAACAAACCCAAAATTATTATTTACTTTACTATCATTCCAATACATATTCAAACAAAAATTAAAACAAAAACAACAAAGGAACAAGACAAGTTATGGAAATTTATGTCCATTGACAAACAACGTGTTTATACATTTCCATTTTTTTTCTAGATTTTAAGTGAAACTTTTATTTGATCCTCTCAAATTTTTTCGCTCTTCTATCAGCATGTCGCGTTACAAGCCGTGACGCTACAAGCAATGACGTCACAAGCCGTGACGACAAAAATAGAAAAGTTGAAATTTAATATATATGACGAATTATAAAAAAATAATTGTGAGATTTAATTATTCAATTTTTAAATTGATAAAATATAATTTTTAAAATAATTTAAAATGCTTCAAATCTTCAATTACTAAATAAATATTGTTCTCAGTTTTTAACATGCGTCTATTGATTTCCAATTTTCCAATTATTCCGTTAAGATTAAAAACGCGATTTTAATACCCTTAATTGAATAATTTTCTGAAAATTTTCAGTTAAACGCCTTCGAACCGAAAAAAAAGTTTCACTTGCATCGTGGTTTCATAAAACCACATAATGATCTAGGGTGACCTTGAGTGTGAGTGTTTAAAAAAAAAATCATAGGGCTGGGGTCCGAACCCGCGACGTTCGGTATTGAAGGTGGGCACGCTACCAACTACACCAAGCCCGGGGACAGTGTGTTAATTTGACATCTCTTTAGAAAAATAATATAGTTTTTTTTTTTTCTAACAATCTTATGAGACTTAAATACAACTTAATGAATTTTTATTGTAGTTTAAATATTATATTATCGCACAGGACGGGATTGATCATAAAACAAGTGAATTTGTTGTATTTTTGATAGAGAAATTGCTCGTAAATTTTCTAGTCTTGTTTTCCTCTTTCTAATTAATTTCCAAGTTGATAAGAAAGAAAGAAAAAATCCTTTTAATAGGCCTCTTGTACGTCAAAGTATTAATTTTCCCTCCGCAAAAGAGCATCGTAAAATGAAATTTTATATTTTATTATAAAATTAATAAACAGTATCTTTGTCTCTTCTTTTTTTTTTGACACTATAATTTTTGTGTGCTATAAACTCCAGTTTTTAGTATCAAAAATTTCATTTTAATTGTCATTTAGAGTTGGAAGAAGTTTTTATGGAAATAACTTCTAGTTGAGAGTGATTTTTTTTTTTTTGTTGGTTGGCTCCAACGATTTTGATTAAAATTCATAAACCAATTGGGTATGGGAGACTTTGCAGCCAAGGAGTTAAATAAAAAACTTTTATTTAATTATTAACCTCAACGTTTTGGTCGCAAATCACGACCTTCCTCAGGATGATAATTGTTAGAATACAAGGTTAACAGTATTATATTCAATTAACATTGTAAATTATACAATATTTATTTGGGCTATATGTATTAAGAGTGAGTGACTTGCACGCCTAGGCCATTTGATTGTAAGAAGCCCTAAGCGAGCAAGTCACTCACTTTTAATACATATAGCCCAAATTAAAATTAAATATACAAATTAAACACTAGGCTATTTGTTTCAAAGATTTTATTAATTAAAAAATTAATTAATCTAAGAAACGAAAAGACCTAAGATCTTGAAATTTTATATTTAAATTAGACACTCCTCCTGAAAATAAGCTTTTGAACAAAATCGGTCAAATAGTACTAGTACGACAATAAGTGAAGTGGCTGTTGTATATCAACAATAGAAGAGGGAGCGGGCAGCCAGGAAGTAAGCCTCTACGAAATGAAACTCAAGAGTAGTGGAGACAGTTTCGGCTATAATTAAATATCGCCATCCTCAGTCCATTTTCGAGAGTATGCACTCAAATGCCAACAACAATTTTGTCACTGGAGCTGAATGTATCGTATATAAAAAGCTCTTAGCATTGCTTGGGATATATGTACAAGCAGTTTATGTATATTAATATCCACCTATTGACAACTCTACATTTGACTCAATGCGTTGGCATTTGAGTGCATACTCTCGAAAATGGACTGAGGATGGCGATATTTAATTATAGCCGAAACTGTCTCCACTACTCTTGAGTTTCATTTCGTAGAGGCTTACTTCCTGGCTGCCCGCTCCCTCTTCTATTGTTGATAGTACTAGTACTTTATCAGTTTTTGTCGATTTTCTCAAAATTCGCTCCAATGATTTTGATTAAAATTCATAAATCAATTATTTTTTTAGATGCTCTTTAAAATGTATATCAGTGAAATTATTCGTGAAAATTGTTTGAAATTCACTTTACTGATGTGGAATGATTCGTAGCTCAGCGCCATCTATGAATCGCGTGATCAAGTTTGGAACTTAGGTGCTAAGGACAACTACCAGTAAATATATCTCGACACAAAAAATCTGGTGTGACAAGCTTAAAACACAACTGCCGATGGGTAAGAGAAAGTTGTGTAGCCAGTCACACCAGATTTGTTGTCTCATCCCATCTTTTCAAATTCATGTTTGGGCCAGGCCGAAGTTTCGGCAGGTTTTTGGCCGAAACCGAAACTTCGGTTTTGTCCCTAATGGAAATTTACTTTAGATATGTTCGAAATAGTGGCTGTGAGATGTATAGATGGATAATATAGGCAGGAACAGTTAACAGCTAATAAATAGACTCTGTATGGAGGTTCAATCACCGGAGACGTTTCGGTTCCTTTTATTTAAGAACCATAATCAGTCCTTAGATTAAAATACAATTGCACAGAGTTAGTCAGTGTTATAGGCAGGACTGATTATGGTTCTTAAATAAAAGGAACCGAAACGTCTCCGGTGATTGAACCTGCTTGCAGAGTCTATTTATTGGCTGCTCCTGTCCATAATTATCCATCTGGAAATTTACTTTTTTTAATATATTTTATTTTGTAGACGAGAACAAATCCCAATTGTTGCTTGCAGTTCCTTTCGTCGTCCCACAGTTTACTTTTTTTACTCCATTTTTATTATTTTTCAAATTCGAAATGTGTAATTGCTTAATTAATTTAAGTGCAAATGACACCTTTCCAGACGTATTGCTCACACTCTAATGGATTCAATTATTCGGTTGAATGATTATTTAAAAAAAAAAAAAACCTGCTCTATTTCAAACTTTATAATTCTACTTACGAGCTATTACAATTGTAAATGGGGGAAAGAAAAAAAAAAAAAAATTATTGAAAGAAAATTAACTCTAATTTTAATAAAGATAACTTTTGCATTAAATAAAGAGAAATCAAAACTTTTTAATACTTGAAAAGAGATTAAATAAATAAATAATTTGCATTTTCAATTATTATTTATTTATTTTATGAAAACAAATTTATTTATTTATTTTTTTGTTGTTGTTGTTTTTAATTTATTTAATTAAACTGACGGAAAAATTAATTATAATAAATTTTAAATCCTAGCTTCTCTATATAATTAATGAAAATACCGTTATATTGTTTTTTGTGCCATGGGGAAAGATAAAATGAAATGAAGTTGGTATTAAAAAAATCTGGTGTGATCGAAGCAAAGCACACAACTTTCTCTTAATTTTAAGTTGCGTTCTGTGCTTGTCACATCTGATTTTTTCTGTCGACATGTATTTTGTTTCAAGATTCAAGATGTAAAATTTATAAGTATGCGAATTTAGAGAAAATCGAAAAAAACTGAAAAAGTACATCAGTAAAGTACTAATACTCTTTGATCGATTTTGTTCAAAAGCTTCATGTCACGGACCATGGGGGTGCATAACTTAAATATAAAATTGCAACCTCCTATCTCAATTTCTTCATACTTTAAATTGAACACAGATTGACCATGTTGCATCCATCATATCTATAAAAAAAAACTACAAAAAATATAAATAAAATCCATCTTCAAATTGCGAACCTACTAAAAGAGACCCATACAAAGAATCAGCAAGTCACCGTATCCTGAATTAGGGGACATTCAGGAAATCAAGAAAACAAAATAGCCGATTACCTGGCCAAAAGGGCGGCAGCTCGAGGGCCGCTTTTGAAGGAAGGGATACCATTACAATATTCAAAAGGCAACTGGTACAAACATGGACATCAAACTAGACTTACACTTAGCAAATCAAAGGCTCAAAAAGCATCCGGCCCCTCCATGGTTTAAGTTAACTCCTAAGTTATCTAGAGAAGAAATCATTATTTTCAACCGGTTAAGGATCAACCATTCCACAAGCACAGCTCACTTACATAGATTCTCAATAGTCGACTCCCCAACTGTACTTGCTCCCCTACACCAGCCACACCTGAACATCTTATACTAAAGTGCCCTAATTACACGCTACACAGAAATACCTTATTTCGAGCAATAGAACCAAATTTCCGAGATCCCCATAAAATTAATAGACATATATAGAGTCAATAGTCAAAGCAATCTACAATTTCAATAAATCTTCCAATCTCACGTTTTAGCAGTCTTGCTAACTTTTGCCTTTATTTTGTTTTACTTTTGTAGTTTTGCCTTTATATTATTTAATTTTTGACATCTTGTTTTGTCTTTGTTTTGAATTATCCTGTGGTAATTCTATCTTTATTTTGTTTGTACTTTAGTAGTCTTGTTTAATATCAGACATTTTACTTCTTGGAAATATTTTCTTTTTATGTTAGCGAGGCGAATAGCTGAATCAATATGTAGTAGAAAATAAAAGGTCGAGCAGCTATGATAATTTCTTTATTTGAGAACCCACAGCGACGTTTCGGTCGACTATGCGACCATCTTCATGGCTAGAGTTCAGTCAACAGAAAAACCTCTTAAGTTCTTTGACAGACATTTCATAAAATACATTACGATCTATCATATATAATGCATATTGACTTTGGCGCTGAATGCATTATATATGATAGATCGTAATGTATTTTATGAAATGTCTGTCAAAGAACTTAAGAGGTTTTTCTGTTGACTGAACTCTAGCCATGAAGATGGTCGCATAGTCGACCGAAACGTCGCTGTGGGTTCTCAAATAAAGAAATTATCATAGCTGCTCGACCTTTTATTTTCTTTTTAGTTATATTTTTACTTTCTCTTACCTCTATATATATGTTAATATATAGAGAGAGAAAGTATTGGATTCATGTCAAAAATTCGATGTCGAGATTTTGATGGATCTTCACGTTTTGAGGTCCCCTGAAACCAAAAATGTGGTTTTCGCGACATGGTCTGTCTGTGTGTGTGTGTGTGTGTGTGTCTGTGTGTGTGTGTGTCTGTGAACAAAATATCTCAAGAACGAAAAGAGCTAGGAGGTTGAAATTTTATATTTAAGTTAGGCACCCCCATGGGACCTGACACGAAGCTTTTGAACAAAATCGGCCCAAAAGTACTAGTACTTTACTGATGCACTTTTTCAGTTTTTTTCGATTTTCTCAAAATTTGCTCCAACGATTTTTTTTAAAATTCACATATCAACTATTTTTAAGTTGCTCTTTAAAATGTATATTCTCATTTTGTGATTGAAATCTTCTGAAGACCACTTTACTCTTGTTCTCCATAGAAAAGATAGGAGAAATGGTTGCCATGGTAACAAAATATAAATATTTTGCAATACTTATAAATTTTACATCTTGAAAATCGAATGTACCATACTGTCGGAAACTAAATATATGTCGACACAAAAAATCTGGTGTGACAAGCACAGAACACAACTTTCGATTACCGAAGGTAAGAGAAAGTTGTGTGCTGTGCGCCAGTCACACCAGATTTTTTCTTATATTATGGTACTTTTTCTTATTGTACCATTATTTTATAAGGTTTTGTATCATTTTTAACTTATGATGTTATTGTATAATGTTTTAACTTTGTATTTATTTGGTTTTGTGTATATTCTTTTTATAAATGTATTTTAGACCAATGGGGGTTAGCCAGGAGAGCAGAATAAAAAAAAAATAAATAAATAAAAAGAGGACTTAGGGGACATCAAAACGTGTATTTCCATCAAAATCACGACATAGAATTTTTGACATGAATCCAATACTTTATCTCTATATAGACCTATATTACATAGATGAGTAAAAGAAAATAAAAAGCGACTATAAAATAGGTGTCTAGCCAGTAATAAAATCTAATAGATAAAGTCTATGTTAACTCTTATATTACTAGGAAAATAAAATATTAACATATATTATATCATTTGCATATTCATACACGTAATGTTAAAGGATAGGATAGATGATAATTATTTTCAGTCCATTTTGGATTTCATTCCACTCGTTTTTTTTTTTCTCTCTCTCTCTAATTGTTAATTAATTATTACACGAACATAGATACGTATTTGTTGTTTATTTGTTATGATCAACAACAACAACAACAACAAAAATGTTGAAATAAATAAAATGGGAAATTAATTTCCATTTATGAGAGTGAGTGACTATTTGACACAAAACACTTGTTTTTTTTTTACCTCGGATTCATTTTTACTTTCTCTTACCTATGTATATATGTAATATATATATATAGAGAGAAAGTATTGGTTTCATGTCAAAAAATTCGATGTCGAGATTTTGATGGATCTTCACGTTTTGAGGTCCCCTGAATCCAAAAAAGTGGTTTTCGCGACATGGTCTGTCTGTGGGTGGGTGTGTGGGTGGGTGGGTGGGTGTGTGTGTCTGTGTTCACTTTTAAGCATGAAGGAATTGAGCTATGAGGCTGAAATTTTATATATAAGTTAAACACCCCCCGGGACCGGAAAAATAAGCTTTTAATCAAAATCGGCCAAAGAGTACTAGTACTTTACTGATGTACTTTTTCAGTTTTTTTCGATTTTCTCAAAATTCGCTCTAACGATTTTGATTAAAATTCAAAAATCAATTATTTTTTAGATGCTCTTTCAACTGTATATTCTCGTTTTGCCCTCAAAATTGTTTGAAGCACACTTTACTCTTGTGCTTCATAGGAAAGATAGGAGAAATGGTTGCCATGGTAACAAAATATAAATATTTTCCCATACTTATAAATTTTACATCTGACAAGGGGAGTGCATGACCTTCATAACACCGATTTGAACGAAATTTTTTTTATGCGTAGTACTTAATGAAAAAGTAATTCTGTTAAAGCGAGAAGGCGCACTACTCAACCGTTCGTCTTAAAAAAAATGTTAAAGATTTTGCCAGCATGCCTTATGCCGTTGCTAGCAATAACATTAACAAAAATCTGGTGTGACTGGCGCACAGCACACAACTTTCTCTTACCTTCGGTAATCGAAAGTTGTGTTCTGTGCTTGTCACACCAGATTTTTTGTGTCGACATGTATTTAGTTCCCGACAGTATGGAGCATGAATTCAGATGTAAAATTTATAAGTATGGGAAAATATTTATATTTTGTTACCATGACAACCATTTCTCCTATCTTTCCTATGAAGCACAAGAGTAAAGTGTGCTTCAAACAATTTTGAGGGCAAAACGAGAATATACATTTGAAAGAGCATCTAAAAAATAATTGATTTTTGAATTTTAATCAAAATCGTTAGAGCGATTTTTGAGAAAATCGAAAAAAACTGAAAAAGTACATCAGTAAAGTACTAGTACTCTTTGGCCGATTTTGATTAAAAGCTTATTTTTCCGGTCCCGGGGGGTCTTTAACTTAAATATAAAATTTTAACCTCGTAGCTCAATTCCTTCATGCTTAAAATTGAACACAGACACACACACAGACACACCCACCCACCCACCCACACACAGACAGACCATGTCGCGAAAACCACTTTTTTGGATTCAGGGGACCTCAAAACGTGAAGATCCATCAAAATCTCGACATCGAATTTTTGACATGAATCCAATACTTTCTCTCTATATATATATTACATATATACATAGGTAAGAGAAAGTAAAAGCAGCGGTGGCTAAATCGGTAAGGTTCATTCTTTGTAAACAAGAAATCTCGAGTTCGAATCATGCCTTGTGCAACTATTTTTTTTTTTTTTTTTTTGTAATTTATTTATTTTTTTTGGATTTTTACTTTTTAAGAATTTTTTATTATTAATAAATAAATAAAAAAAAAGTTTCTTTTAATTAATGGCTTTTAATTTTTAACTTGTTTTCCAATATATTTAAAAAAAGTTATTATACGAGAAATATATTCAGGGCCGGAACTAGGAGATTTTTTAGGGGGGCAAAATTTAATTTGCCGCCCCCCTCCTTAAAATTTTCCCTGATCTCAAAAATTTTTCTGCGAAATTTTTTTTTTTTTTTCTTTGCGGAACCAAATTTTCCCGTCCGAAAAAATATTTTACCTTTTTTTTAGAGACGCAAAATTTGACGTGCACCCACTGCCCCCCCCCCTAGATCCGGCCCTGAATATATTACTATTAATTAATTTTTAATTTATTTGGCTCTTCCAGGCAGCGGCCACTCCGATTACTATTAATTGAACATATAAATAAATTTAAAATTAACATATTAACATTGTAAGAGTATTATGCTATATATATTTCTTTGATTTATTTTCGCTCCTATATTTTTTGAACTTTATGTATTTTTTATTACAATTAATGTTAATATGTTAATTTTAAATTTATTTATATGTTCAATTAATAGTAATATATTTCTCGTATAATAACTTTTTTTAAATATATTGGAAAACAAGTTAAAAATTAAAAGCCATTAATTAAAAGAAACTTTTTTTTTATTTATTTATTAATAATAAAAAATTCTTAAAAAGTAAAAATCCAAAAAATAAATAAATTACAAAAAAAAAAAAAAAAATAGTTGCACAAGGCATGATTCGAACTCGAGATTTCTTGTTTACAAAGAATGAACCTTACCGATTTAGCCACCGCGCCTTTTGTAAATGTTATTGCTAGCAACGGCATAAGGCATGCTGGCAAAATCTTTAACATTTTTTTTAAGACGAACGGTTGAGTAGTGCGCCTTCTCGCTTCAACAGAATTACTTTTTCATTAAGTACTACACATAAAAAAAATTTCGTTCAAATCGGTGTTATGAAGGTCATGCACTCCCCTTGTGAATTCAAATATTCCATACTGCCGGGAACTAAATACATGTCGACACAAAAAATCTGGTGTGACAAGCACAGTACACAACTTTCGATTACCGAAGGTAAGAGAAAGTTGTGTGCTGTGCGCCAGTCACACCAGATTTTTATTTAATTATCCATCACGTTTTAATTAAATTTTGTTTTTGTCTGGCTCTATCGGAAATAAAAAGTATTTATCAATAGAGTCTGTTTTCATTTATATATCAAATTCCCACAATTAAAATAAGATACAATAAAGGGTAGGGTCCGACCGAAACAAGATTTTCAGCCGAAACCGAAACCGAAACCGAATATTCGGCCTCAACCTTAGTTTCGGCCGAAACCGTAACCGAAACCGAAACTTGTATTTCCTATAAAAAATTTTTTTTCATTTTACTTTTTTTTTTTTTGAATTTTTTTTTCTCCTCCCGTGAAAATCATTTTACCTTTTGACGTGACAACGTCTTACAAATCATGTGTCTATAGTGGCATGTTAGAGGGGCATGCACGAAAAAGTTTATTGGCTTGAATAACTCCTCTGTCTTAAGAGGTATAATTATGAGAAATATACGGTTAGAAAGATTGAGTTTTCAGCTAAAGATTTCACCATTTATTTTTTTCCTATCATTTTATTTTACCGCGCTGCGGTAAATTCTAATTTGAAAGTTTTAACCCCTATAGATTCTGAACGGCTAATCAGATCAGACTAAATGGGATGTCATTTGGTGCAGAAAGAAATCCTCTAATAGAATAAATAAAAAAATCCCGAGTATTTAACTCCAAAATTGGTTTTTTTCTCGAAAAACCTCATTTTTTAGGCAAAAAAATATCGAAAAATAGCCCTACTTGTGCAACGCATAGCGACTTGACCATAAAAGCTACATTAAATCTAAATATAGTTTTAGAAAGAGTGGTTCAATACCCCAGGGCTTTTTTTCTTTTTTTTTGATATGACGTCATTTTACCGCATGAGAGCACTCGGCGGGATTTCGTTTTTCGAAATTTTAAACCCCTGTAGATTCTGAACGGCTAATCTGATCAGACTAAATGAGATGTCATTTAGAGCAGAAAGATAACTTCTAATAGAACAAATAAAAAAATCCCGAGTAATTAACTCCAAAATTAATTTTTTTTCGAAAACCTCATTTTTTAAGCATATGTCGCCCTTAATGGATAAAAGTTTGGCCACACCTGTCATATATTGTTTCAATGAAAATGTTTGAACATGTTTATTTATGAAAACAAACTACTAGTAAAAAAAAAAAACAATACTTTCTCTCTTTATATTTCAATATAGGTAAGAGAAAAATTTTTTTTTTTTGAAATCAAGCAAAAGACGTTTTCACGTTAAAAAGCCACCGGCTGTGTAGAAGACAAGGCTAACACCTAATTTTTTTTTTTAGGGAGACTAAAATTTTTTTCTCCCTCAAGTGCAAATTATTTGACCTTTTTTTTTTTTTGGATGCGAGTCTCATCCCATTTTTTTCAGACTCTGGTTTCGGCCGGCCGAAAGGTTCGGCCACTTTTTGGCCGAAACCGAAACTACGGCCGAAACCATGATTTTTGGCCGAAACTGGCCGAAACCGTAACCGAAACCGAATATTCGGTCGGTTCCTAATAAAGGGTCAGGTAGGTCTATTCTCTAAAAACAGACGTTAAAATTTAAAATAAACAAATGGGTGTTAAAATGTAATGTAGAAACAATCAGCGTTAAAAAAAATGCTATTCTCTAAACAAAGTTTTAACAGCGACGTTAATTTGTTGCTTTTATTTCAAAGCTATCAAAATCATAGCTTTACTTTTAGGTTAAGGACGTCAATTTTATTTTAGACACGACGGTAAAATATTAAGGGGGAACGGGAGCGAAGGTGTTACGCATGTTCTTCCCGATAAGAGGACGTAGTGTGTCATAAAAAGTATGCCCAAAATATCAAGTAATTCAAAAATTTGCCAAGAGATGTCAGAATGGTAGCTAATAATATTTAATGCATTTGGTTGATTTTCTTTGATCTTTTAACAATAAATACTTTATAAATGTTATTATATATTATGTATCTTTTATAAAAGCATAAAAATATATAAATATGGCCAGATATAGGCTAATACGATATCGGCTGTTAGACTAGCCTGCCATCTATTGCAAGAATGCTGAACTAATTTGACAGTTGAATTTTAAATAAATCATCTAAGCTTATTTTAAAAATTTCTTAATTAATATGTGATTAATAATAACAATAAATTCATTTTTAAATTTAAAAAAAATTAAAGATTGTTGGGACAGATTGTTTTTTTGTATTTGCTTGATAACAAAAAAATTAATTACGATAATTTTTTAATAAGTCATTAAAAAAATTAAAGCTCGATGTCTAAATAATCTCATATGAATTTAATTCATTTAAAAAAAAGCGCATTGAAAAATTCCTTATAATAGTTTAGTTTTTTTTTAAAGTACTTTTAGACGTCGCTTCTGAATCCCCTTAAAGCCACCCCCTAGACATGGCATTAATTTTTAACACTATTTACTAAATGTTAACGCTTTGGCTTTAAAGTTTTTGTTTACAGAATATCTATTTGAGGCAAGGAAGTGATTTTGAATAGCATTTGTTAACGCTTACATTATTTTTTAACACCCATTTGTTTATTTTAAATTTTAACGTCTGTTTTTAGAGAATAGACCCGTGTAACAGTAATAAAATCAATATAAATACATATACACACTCTGGGGTGCTCCAAGGGCCTAAGCTGAGCCCACTACTCTTCGCAATCATCATTAGTGATATCTCTGGGGTGATTAAGAGCAGCGGCGTAACGAGCCTTTGGGGGCGGGCTCAACTAGGGCGCCGTTTTTATTTGTTGTATTATAATTTAAAAGAAAGCTATCGATTTTTTGGACAACCTACAAAACGCAACTTTGGATTTCCAAAGGTAAGAGAATGTTCTGTGCGTTGCGATCAATCACACCAGATATTTTTTTTTTAAATTCCTTTATAAAAAAAAAAAGGTTGAAATAACTTCTTATATTATTTTAACCCCTTTCAAAATCTATTTATTTATTGATTAGTAAAAAGCAGAAGAAATCGATAGGTGAACGAATATAATAAAATAATGTTAACATGTGTTTCTGACATGTTTAGACATGTTTTATATTTAGCCATTGGAATTTTTAAGGACGGGGTGAAGGGGGGGGGGGTGAAAAAAAACTCCTTCTTGAGTGATAACTAAATTTTATTGATATTTTGCAACATTAATTAATTATCAATATATAGAGTGTCCCTAAAAAAAGAGGATTATATTAATTTAAAGTGGTTCAGACGACATACATACATACAATCAGGCTTAAAAGTTGTATGTCAATTAAAATCGGGAAACAGAAACTCTCTGTTAAATTTAACGCAGGAAAGAATTAAGGCTAAGAGGTTGATATTTAATATTTAAGTTAGGCACCCCCATGGGACGTGACACGAAGCTTTTGAATCAAAATCGGCCAAAGAGTACTAGTACTTTCCTGAGGTACTTTTTCAGTTTTTTTTGAATTTTCTCAAAGTTCGCTCCAACGATTTTTTTTTTTTTTAATTCAAAAAATCAATTATTTTTTAGATGCTCTTTCAAAATGTATATTCTCATTTTGCCATTGAAATCTTCTGAAGACTAATTTACTCTTATACTCCATAGAAAAGATAGGAGAAATGGTTGCCATGGTAACAAAATATTTTTCCCATAGTAGCCAATAGCTTGAAGGTTTCCTTTCTTGATATTTTGATCTTCGGAATTTTAAATAAATATTATATAATATTCATTATGGGAAAATTTTATTCAAGTCTGGCGACGGTATTGCACAATTTAACAGTTTCGGTTTTACAAAAAACCATCATCAGGCCTAAAATACATAAAAATGACATCTAAACCCTTAAGTCAAATACATCGAATTAGTTTATAAAAAAATTTTTCTTTTAAATACACAAAAATTTTTATTATAAAATCATATAGTAATCCCTTTACCAACTTGTTACATTTGATTTTCGTCGGAAATTAACATTTAATCACTGTTATTAAATTAATTTTACTTTCTCTTACCTATGTATATATGTAATATATATATAGGAGAGAAAGTATTGGATTCATGGCGGGGGGGTCTTTTTTTTTTTCCCCCTCAAAAATTCGATGTCCAGATTTTGATGGATATACACGTTTTAGTCCCCGAACAAAAAGTGGTTTTCGCGACATGGTCTGTCTGCTGTGAACAAGATATCTCAAGAACGAAAAGAGCTAGGAGGTTGAAATTGTATATTTAAGTTAGGCACCCCCATGGGACCTAACACGAAGCTTTTGAACAAAATCGATCAAAGAGTACTAGTACTTTACTAGTGCACTTTTTCAGTTTTTTTCGATTTTCTCAAAATTCGCTCCAACGATTTTTTTTTTAAATTCAAAAATCAATTATTTTTTAGATCCTCTTTAAAATGTATATTCTCATTTTGCCATTGAAATATTCTGAAGACCACTTTACTCTTGTACTCCATAGGAAAGATAGGAGAACTCCATGGTTGCCATGGTATCAAAATATAAATATTTTCCCAAACTTATAAATTTTACATCTTGAATTCAAATGTACCCTGCTGTCGGTAACTAAATATATCTGAACACAAAAAATCTGGTGAGACAAGCACAGTTCACAACTTTCGATTACCAAAGGTAAGAGAAAGTTGTGTGCTGTGCGACCAGTCACACCAGATTTTTTTTACTTTCTCTTACCTCTATACACGGAAAAAGTAATTTAAAACACCTTTTTATTATTATTAAATGCTTTTATTTAACTTACTCTTTCAAGGTCACCAAATTTATGGCTTTGTTAAGGACACTTCCCAATGAGCTAGAGGTGTGAAATTTGATATTTTAAGAGTCATTTTTGATGACGCCACTTGTGGTTTGGTTTTGATCAAAATGGACCAAACTAATGTGGTACTTTATTTGAAACCCTTCGCGAATTAATGTAATTTCAAAAGACTTCCCGATGGGCTAGAGGTGTGAAATGTAATACTTAAGAGTCATTTTTGATGACGCCACTATCTGGTGGTTTTGATCAAAATAGACCAAACTAATGTGGTACTTTATTTGAAGCCTCACGCAAAATAAGGCCCTATTAACTATAGTTTTGAATTTTGATATTTACGAGTCATTTTTTTATGATAATGAATAATTTTTCAATTGAACCAAATCAATACAGGCCAAACTAATGTGGTACTTTATCATATTGATGATTTTTGATAAGACTAAAAGCTTAAAATAAAAATAAAATAAAAAAAAGATTTTTAAAAATGCTTTTATTTAAATTGAACTAAAAGAGAAATAAGAAAAGAAATAATTTAATTTTTTGTTACAATTTTTAATATTTATGACTTAAAATAAAAGCGTGGGGCGCGAGCCTCGGAATCACTTCGAAGCGCCCCACGCTTTTATTTTAGTCATAAATATTAAAAAATTTTAACATGAACAATTAAATTATTTCTTTCTTATTTCTCTCTTTTTAGTTCAATTTAAATAAAAGCATTTTTTTAAAATCTTTTTTTTATTTTATTAAAGCTTAAATTCATCTTCACTATCGTTATTTTTAGAGATATTTGTTCCAAATTGGCTTTCCGCGCTCTTATTTAGGCTAATAAAGAGAATGGATAAAGAAAGGAATCCGAAAAAGTCATTTATCATAGAAAACGAGACACTATCATATTCTTTATTCGCGCCAAGATTTTGTATAAAGATAAAAAAAAATTAATTTAATAACAGTGATTAAATGTTAATTTCCGACGAAAATCAAATGTATCAAGTTGGTAAAGGGATTACTATATGATTTTATAATAAAAATTTTGTGTATTTAAAAGGAAAATTTTTTTATAAACTAATTCGATGTATTTGACTTAAGGGTTTACATGTAATTATTATGTATTTTAGGCCTAATGATGGTTTTTTGTAAAACCGAAACTGTTAAATTATGCAATACCGTCGCCAGAACTCAATAAAATTTTCCGCTAATGAATATTATATAATATTTATTTAAAACCTCAGAATAACAAGGAAAGTAAACCTTCAAGCTATTAGCTACTAGAGATTATATTTCCCATACTTATAAATTTTACATCTTGCATTCTAATATACTAAATATGTCTCTACACAAAAATGTGGTGTTATAAGCACAGAACGCAACTTTCAATTACCGAGGTAAGAGAAATTGTGTGCTGTGCGACCAATCACACCTGATTTTCATTTTTTTTTATTATATTCATGGGAGAATTAATTAAATTTTGTAATTATAATTCTTGGTGTATTATTAATATTAATAGCTGGAGAGGGAGAGCTTTAAATCTTTAACTAGTAAATGTTCTCCCCATACTCCTTTTAAAGATAATCATTCTCTTTACCCTTTCACTTGGATTGAATTAGTAATTAATATTTTAAAGTGAATGAATGACATGACATGACATGACGTCAGAGAATGTGTAAACAAGGCATGCGAAGAGAGAACATAATCGTCAATACATGCCAAACTCAAACAAGCCAGTCGTTTATTCTGTTTGACTTTAAAACAACAATCATCAATATTTCTGTAAATGTATAATCGGGGAAATGAGAGCAAGCACCCGCCCCCCCCCCCCTTCTTCCTTCTCTTTTCACTTTCTTTTAATAAGATTAGATGAAATCAATTCTATATATGGGTCATTTATTCCATGCCAAATCGACAAATTTTTTTCCTGACCCCCGCGGATTTCGCTGAAAATTTCCTATCTTTTTTCTACCCTTTAAAAGACATTTTTGAGAATTTTTTCAAATTTTTTTACCCCACTAAAAAAAAGTTATGGATAACTTATTTTAAAATTGATATTTCGGAACCCCGCAAGGATGTAAAAATTTTGTTTTTTAATGTAGTTTTCAGAAAAAAATACAAAAATTGTTTCAGAAGCCCGGATATATGAAATATTTCAGTTTTTTTTGAAAAAACCCTAATTTTAAATCGACCATTTTTTTTTTTTTTTTTAACTCAAAAAAGACTTCAACTAATTCTACAATTATCACCCCTAATTTCAAGATGTGCCGACGATTGCTTCATTTTTTTTTTTTTTTTTTTTTTTTTTTTAAACACTCACACTTTTTTCTCATTCACACTCACACTCACACACACATTCATACAGTCTTTTCGGCAACTGAGGCCATATAAGACTTTTTACGATATCAGTTATTGATAAATATACATATATGGGGTCCAGGCATTCTTATTTAAGCCATTTGGTATCCAATTGGCTTAAATAAAATCATCGGACTGCCTGGGGTCCGAACCCGCGACGTTTGGTATATGAGGTTAGCACGCTAACCTCTACTCCAAGCCCCGAGGGCTTTAGAAGTTGAAAAATTTTTATAGCCTTGCGGGGTTCCGAAATATCAATTTTAAAATAAGTTATCCATAACTTTTTTTTAGTGGGGTAAAAAAATTTGAAAAAAATTCTCAAAAATGTCTTTCAAAGGGTAGAAAATAGATAGGAAATTTTCAGCGAAATCCGCGGGGGTCAGGAAAAATTAGTAGAAAATAAATTAGTTGCAATATCAAAAGTCAAAGAGTTCCTATGAAAGGAATTATTTCTGCTGTGTCTCCCACGAAAACAAGATAATATTAGAAATTATTACACAATTTACAAGAGGCTAATCACAAAGCCCGCATTAGGCGGTTTTTTTTTACTTTCTCTTATTTCTATATATATGTTAATATATAGAGAGAGAAAGTATCGGATTCATGTCAAAAATTCGATGTCGAGATTTTGATGGATCTTCACGTTTTGAGGTCCCCTGAATCCAAAAAAGTGGTTTTCGCGACATGGTCTGTCTGTGTGTGTGTGTGTGTTCAATTTTAAGCATGAAGGAATTGAGCTATGAGGTTGAAATTTGATATTTAAATTAAACACCCCCCGGGACCGGGAAAATAAGCTTTTAATCAAAATCGGCCAAAGAGTACTAGTACTTTACTGATGTACTTTTTCAGTTTTTTTCGATTTTCTCAAAATTCGCTCTAACGATTTTGATTAAAATTCAAAAATCAATTATTTTTTAGATGCTCTTTCAAATGTATATTCTCGTTTTGCCCTCAAAATTGTTTGAACCACACTTTACTCTTGGGCTTCATAGGAAAGATAGGAGAAATGGTTGCCCTGGTAACAAAATATTTTCCCATACTTATAAATTTTACATCTGAATTCAAATATTCCCTACTGCCGGGAACTAAATACATGTCAACACAAAAAATCTGGTGTGAAAAGCACAGTACACAACTTTCGATTACCTAAGGTAAGAGAAAGTTGTGGTGCTGTTCGCCAGTTTCTTTTCCAAAAGAACGTTATTTTATTCTTCTAACATTTTTCCACGATATTATAAATATCTCTCCTCTCTCTCTTGAGGTTTATCCTATTTTATTTTTTTTCTTCCCCCATCAAACGATGCACACGAAGGCAGATTCTTTTTCCTTTCTTTCTACCTAGAGAGAATTGGTTGCTTTGACAAGAAGCTAACAAGGAAATGAGGGCTCTCGAGGAATTTGCAAACTCCTTTGAAAAACTCTCTACTCACCTTGTTTTATTTTCTTATATAATAATAACGGAATGTCCGTCTCTCTGTCTGTCACGTTCTGTTTGACTAACATCCCGTTGGAATTTTAAAACGAAATTTTGCAGTCTTATAGAGGAATTTATGGAGAGTTTAGGAAAAATACTCGGATCCCGAAATTACGGTATTAATTCCTAAAGTTACGAATTCTCCCATAGGAAATTTATAGAGAAAAATTAATGTATTCTTTGGCATTTATGCATTCTATGAATGTAAACAAATTCTCAAGAAGGTAGTAGATTGGAATGGTAAGAATTAGTTTCTTTTTATAATTAAGAAAATGCGCAGACGGGCCCAAGGCAGCTAGCGGGGGGGGGGGGGGTCCAGGGGGCGAAGCCCGCCGAACGCAGGCAGGGCGACTAGTAATACATATATTTTAGGAGCATATTCGACCAGAGTTGGTGTATTTACTCGGATCTTCTCGTTTTGAGGTCCCCTGATTCCAAAAAAGTGGGTTTCGCGATATGGTCTGTCTGTGGGTGTGTGTGTGTGTGTGGGGGGGGGGGTGTTTATGTTCAATTTAAAGAATGAAGGGAGTGAGCTAGGAGGATGAAATTTTATATTTAAGTTAGGCACCTCCGTAGAGCTTGAAAATAAGCTTTTGAACAAAATCGACCAAAGAGTACTAGTACTATACTGATGTACTTTTTCAGTTTTTTTCGATTTTCTCAAAATTCTCTCCAACGATTTTGATTAAAAATCAAAAATCAATTAATTATATTTTAGATTCTCTTTAAAATGTATATTTGCTCTTAAAATTATTTGAAGCACACTTTACTCTTGTACTTCATAGAAAAGATAGGAGAAATGGTTGCCATGGTAACAAAATATAAATATTCTCCCATGTTTATAAATTTTACAACTTTAATTATAATATATCGGTGGAAACTAAATACATATCGACACAAAAGAATCTGGTGTGACAAGCACAGAACAAAACTTTCGATTACCGAAGGTAAGAGAAAGTTATGTGCTGTGGGACAGTCACACCAGATTTTACTTTGTGTGCTGCCAAATTTTGAAATCGTTAAAGTGCGCTGAGACAAAAAAATGGTTGAGAATGACCTATGTATATATTTGAATAAGATATTAGTATTCAATATACTTTGATTCAAATTTAACTAGTCAGAGATATTATACTATACTGTATGACGCCACAGAAGAAATATATCTCTCATCTCGATCGGTGTATTGGATTGAATGAGAGAGGAGAAAAAAAAAATTAGAAATTTAATCCCAAGAGTAATATGAAGGTAGAAATTAATAAAAAAAAAAAAAACTCGTTGCATGTTGTAATGAAACATTCCGGAAATTCAAGGAAGTTCAGGGAGGGAATTGAATCAAGTCGAGGGTAGGCAGGCAGGCAGGCAGGCAACATAGAGCCAGCCTATCCTCTCGTTCATTCATTTCAAATGACCACCCGATATTATTATTTTTCTCTCTTTTCGCTCTTCGTTCATTTCATCTCTAATTGGACCACACACACACACAATTTCCAGGGGCAATTGGAAATTTAATCATACAAATTTAATTTTGTAGTTATCTAGTTTTTTTTTTTTTTTTTTTTTTTTTTTTTTTTTGTATTTCATTCGTTATTTTGAAATTGAATCTCGATATTTAATTTTTACTTTCTCTTACCTCTATATATGTTAATATATTGAGAGAGAAAGTATTGGAGTCATGTCAAAAATTCGACGTTGAGTTTTTGACGGATGACGGATTTTGAGGTCCCCTGAATCCAAAAAAGTGGTTTTCGTGACATGTTCTAGCTGTGTGTCTGTGTGTGTGTGTGTGAACAAAACATCTCTATAACGAAAAGGGGTTGAAATTTTATATTTAAGTTAGGCGGGGTGCCTATGGGACGTGACACACTTCAGCCCTGAGGATAGTCTGACCGAAACGTCCCCTTGAAATGCCTAATAAACGAAATAAAAATAGCTGCATTCGCTCTTTTTTTATTCTTTGCTATATTTCTCAAAATTGGCTCTAACGATTTTGATTAAAATTCATAAATTAACGATGTTGATAAGAGAAGTGGCTGTCCAACGATTAGAATGATAGACAGGAGACAGGAAGAGAGGATGTCAGCCAAAAGGAGAGCATCTATCGAATAAAATTCTCCACTTAGAAGACGTTTCGGGTTTAATTAAATAAATCCATTATCAGTTCTTAAGAGATTATTGGCAATCTCAAGGTGTACACCATTGGGATGCAGATAGAGTTGTTATATATGCATCTCAGTGGTGTACACCTGGAGATTGCAAATAATCTCTTAAGAACTGATGATGGATTTATTTAATTAAACCCGAAACGTCTTCTAAGTGGAGAATTTTATTCGATAGATGCTCTCCTTTTGGCTGACATCCTCTTCCTGTCTCCTGTCTATCATTCTATTCACAAATTAAGTATTTAAAGATGCCTTTTAAGTGAAAATTGTTTGAATTACACTTTACTGATGTATTTCAGATTTTCAAATTCATTTTCAGGTTTTTTTTTCCATAGATTCAATGTTAAATCCCCATGTGGTGATTTGCATGTTAATTTCGATTCAAAAGGGAATTTTTTATGCATTAAAAAAAATAATATTTTCCAATTATGAAATTTTGTATTTATTTGAGATTCTCTATTGTGTATCAAATGTCCAGATTAGGGTTTGGAAAAAACCGGAAAATTTTGAAAACCGGTTTTTCGGTTTTTTACAAAGCGGAAAACCGGTAAACCGGTTTTAAACCGGTTTTTTTTTTCAACATCTGAATCTATTTAGAACGCACCAATATTTTTGGAAGTTAAATAAATTGGTATACAACATAGCCTAATTTAGAAATAAATATATGAAGCAAAATTCCTATCTCAAGGGCAACCTTAATAAACAAAAAAAATGTAAATCAAAGAATACAAAAAATCCAAAAAATACATAAATATTTCTCTATACATTTCCTATGGGAGAAATCGTAACTTTAGGAATTAATAACGCAAAAAATTGTAGGAATTTCGGGACTCAAGTATTTTTCCTGGACTCTCCGTTATGCAGTGGCGTAGCGAGGGGGGAGCAAGGGGGGGTCATCATGCCCCGGGGGCTACACACAAAGGGGCGCCAAATGGTCTGTAAAACACAAAATTGCTGGATAATTTTTATTTTTATTAAATGCTTTTATTTAACTTACTCTTTCAAGGTCACCAACTTTATGGCTTTGTTAAGGACACTTCCCGATGAGCTAGAGGTGTGAAATTTGATATTTAAGAGTCATTTTTGATGACGCAAATTGTGAGTTTGGTTTTACCAAAATGGACCAAACTAATGTGGTACTTTATTTGAAACCCTTCGTGAATTAATGTAATTTCAAAAGACTTCCCGATGGGCTAGAGGTGTGAAATGTAATACTTAAGAGTCATTTTTGATGACGCCACTATATGGTGGTTTTGATCAAAATAGACCAAACTAATGTGGTACTTTATTTGAAACCCTTCGCAAATTAATGTAATTTCAAAAGACTTCCCGATGGGCTAGAGGTGTGAAATGTAATACTTAAGAGTCATTTTTGATGACGCCACTATATGGTGGTTTTGATTAAAATAGACGAAACTAATGTGGTACTTTATTTGAAACCCTTCGCGAATTAATGTAATTTCCAAAGACTTCCCGATGGGCTAGAGGTGTGAAATGTAATACTTAAGGAGTCATTTTTGATGACGCCACTATATGGTGGTTTTGATCAAAATAGACCAAACTAATGTGGTACTTTATTTGAAACCCTTCGCGAATTAATGTAATTTCAAAAGACTTCCTGATGGGCTAAAGGTGTGAAATGTAATACTTAAGAGTCATTTTTGATGACGCCACTATATGGTAGTTTTGATCAAAATAGACGAAACTAATGTGGTACTTTATTTGAAACCCTTCGCGAATTAATGTAATTTCAAAAGACTTCCCGATGGGCTAAAGGTGTGAAATGTAATACTTAAGAGTCATTTTTGATGACGCCACTATATGGTGGTTTTGATCAAAATAGACCAAACTAATGTGGTACTTTATTTGAAGCCTCACGCAAATAAGGCCCTATTAACTATAGTTTTGAATTTTGATATTTACGAGTCATTTTTTTATGATAATGAATAATTTTTCAATTGAACCAAATCAATACAGGCCAAACTAATGTGGTACTTTATCATATTGATGATTTTTTATAAGACTAAAAGACTAAAAAGCTTAAAATAAAAATAAAATAAAAAAAAGATTTTTAAAAAAATGCTTTTATTTAAATTGAACTAAAAAGAGAGAAATAAGAAAGAAATAATTTAATTGTTCTTGTTAAAATTTTTTAATATTTATGACTTAAAATAAAAGCGTGGGGCGCGAGCCTCGGAATCACTTCGAAGCGCCCCACGCTTTTATTTTAAGTCAAATATTAAAAAATTTTAACAAGAACAATTAAATTATTTCTTTCTTATTTCTCTCTTTTAGTTCAATTTAAATAAAAGCATTTTTTTAAAAATCTTTTTTTTTTATTTTATTTTTTATAATTGATTTCTGGAAAATAGATTTTAAATTTAGTGCTAGTGTAATATAATAATTTTGTATATTTTACATATAATATTATATGGTTTTCGAATGGGGGGGGGGCGCTAAAAAGTTGTTGTGCCCCGGGCGCGAGTTAAGCTCACTACGCCACTGCCGTTATGTCCTCTATATGACTGCAACATTTCGTCATTCCAATGGAAAGTTGGTCAAACAGAGCGAGACAGACGCACGGACAGCCAGTCAGGCACTCCGCTATTATTATATATATTTTATTTAAGTATTGGAAAAAGGGCAAAAAATATAAATAATTTATAAATTTTATTTTTTTTATTTATTCAAGGTCTTTTTCGGCATCTAAGGCCATTTAGAGCCCATCCCTATTTATTTCAAATGATTGATAGCCAATTCAAATGAAATAAATTTTTCTCGCTTAGGACGGGAAGGGAACCCGAAACTTCAAGCCACTAGAAGCTATTGTCTTCTCTCTGAGCCATGGGTCACGGGCTAATTTATAATTTGAATACAAATATTACTGAAGGAAAGATTTAAAAAAAAAAAACCGAATACGGTTTTTCGGGAAAAACTCGGTTTCTCGGTTTTTGAAAATTAGCCAAAAAACCGGTATACCGGTTTCGGTTTCAACCGGTGTCCAAACCCTAATAACGACTGCAAAATATCGGTTTCAAAATTCGAACGGAAAGTTGGCCAAACAGAGCGAGACAGACGGGCGGATAGACCGACACTCCGCTATTATTATATATAGATTATTTAAGTATTAGAAAAAAGGAGAAAAAATATAAATAATCTATAATTTTTTTTTTTATTTGTCCAAGGTCTTTTTCGGCATCTAAGGCCATTTAAACCCCATCTCTATTTATTTCAAATGATTAATAGCCAATTCCTATGAAATAAATTTTTCTCGCTTGGAACGGGAAGCGAACCCGAAACCCCAAGCTACTAGAAGCTATTGTAATATCTTCTCTCTGAGCCATGGATCACGGGCTAATTTATAAATTTGAATACAAGTATTAATGAAGAAAAAATTAAAAAAAAAAAACCGAATTCGGTTTTTCGGGAAAAACTCGGTTTCTCGGTTTTTGAAAATTAGCCAAAAAAACCGGTATACCGGTTTCGGTTTCCACTGGTGTCCAAACCCTAATTATTACTGTTAATCTTGTATTCTAACAATTAATCGCCCTGAGGGAGGTCGTGATTTGCGACCGAAACGTCGACGGTAAACAATTAAAAACGTTTTTTTATTTAATTCCTTGGCTGCAAAGTTTCCTAGATGCAATATTATATTCCGTTCCTTTGGAGTCTCAATTGGCTTCTTTTGAATAGCTATTCAAAAAGAATTCTCTTTTATCGAGGAATCGTTGAGAAGCCTCCTATATTTATTTATTTATTATTCAATTCAATTATAAAAAAAAAAATTGTCTCCTTTCAGTTCACTGAACATTAATTTTGGAAAAGTGAGCTAATGTACTTTTAAGCTCCCTTTTGTGTCATAAAAACATTATAACAAAAAAAGAACTCTCAACAAAAGATAATTCTAGGCCTGTTTTAAATACTCCTTTTCATTATCCATTTCACCCCTTTAATAACAAAGGATTATAAATAATTTGTTCCTGTCTTTATTTAATAAAGATGAAAAAGAACGAAATCGTCACAAAGTTTCAACGAGTAAATGAGGCTTAAAAAACAAAAGAAATTATTTTAAAAAGGAATGGGGGGGGGGCTACTCGCATTTCATCTTTTGTACACAAATTCCAGACTTGTAATTTCGAAATATCTACTCTCGTCTTTATTAATAAAATATGTCTACAATAGGCAGGGCCTGTCCTAACCCTTTTGCCCCCCCCCCCCCCACGCGCCCTTCTCCTTACCGAACCGGCTCTCAATCATTGTTTTATTTGAAGGCACAAAATGTACAGTGAGGGACAATATCAAGTCCCACCCATGCGTTTTTTACTTGTGATTATTTAATTGTTTTTATAAAAGAAAATGAAAATCTTTATTGGAAATTTTTTAGGTTTGAATCATGAAAGTTTCCATTAAAAAATATATAATATATTTTTTTTAAACAATAAAATAATCACATGTAGAAAACGCATGGGTGGGATTTAATATTGACTCTCACTATATTCAATAACAAGTTTAAAATATAGGAAAATAAATAAAAAATATGGTGTGACCTTTTTTTTTTTTTTTTTTTTTTTTTTTTAAAAACATTCACACTTTTTTCTCATTCACACTCACACTCACACACACATTCACACTGTCTTTTCGGTAGCTCAGGCCATATAAGACATTTACGATAACCGTTATTTATGAATTTATATATATTAGGGTCCAGGCATTCTTATTTAAGCCATCTGGTATCCAGATTATGGTGTGACCTGTCGGTAGCACACAACTTTCACAATTTTAACAACTGTGAAAGCCTAAACTCCAAAATTTGAATATAGAAAACAGGGGCGTATATAAGGGGGGGGAGGTCGAGAGGGCCCGGGGCGTTCGCGAAATTTTCCAAATACATATACATATATAGTAGGGTGTCCGTTATTTCCCAAATTGCGTTGTATATACTGTATAGAGAGAAAGTATTGGATTCATGTCAAAAATTCGATGTCGAGATTTTGATGGATATACACGTTTTGAGAGGTCCCCTGAATCAAAAAAAGTGGTTTTCGCGACATGGTCTATCTGTGGGTGAGTGTGTGGGAACAAAATATCTCAAGAACGAAAAGAGCTAGGAGGTTGAAATTTTATATTTAAGTTAGGCATGCCCATGGGACGTGACACGAAGCTTTTGAACAAAATAGGCCAAAGAGTACTAATACTTTACTGATGGACTTTTTCAGTTTTTTTCGATTTTCTCTAAATTTGCTGCAACGATTTTTTTTTTTTAATTCAAAAATCAATTATTTTTTAGATTCTCTATAAAATGTATATTCTCATTTTGTCATTGAAATCTTCTGAAGACCACTTTACTCTTGTACTCCATAGAAAAGATAGGAGAAATGGTTGCCATGGTATCAAAATATAAATATTTTCCCATACTTATAAATTTTACATCTTGAAAATGAAAACAAAGCCTCGCAAGTTGTTTATTTTGAGCTCCTGGTTAATTTTGTCAATTTTTATTATTTAATTAAGTTTTGTTAATTTGGTGCGTTTTTAAATAATATATTTGTTTAATTTTAAAAGTGAGTGAAAAAATTTTTGAAAAAAATAAACTTTTATAAGGACTTGGTAAATGGCGGCCGCGCAGGGCGGCGGGAGCTGCCCCTATATGGACAATCTTCCCAGTGTAATTAAAAGTGCCATGAACTCAATTATAGAAGAGGATGCACCCCATCAAATGGTTTATGAAACCGCAAGTATCAAGAGGAGGATTGAAGAAGTAGATGATGAGAATGAAAGGCCATCCAATAATAGTGTACAAGTATGTGTAAATAAATCTTTGAATCAAGGTAATCAATCGTTTGACACTAGTAATATAACAGCTAATAATGGCGATAAACCTGTAACGCCCTCACAGGAATCGGGGAGTGTGACTGAGTCGGTCAGAGAAAAATATAATCCTGTTTATTATGAAAAATGTAAAAATAACTCTTATTCATCATCAGATCCAGGTCCATATGTGCTATATGTAGAAAAGAGCGAAGGGGGATACATACAAGCCATGCAGATAGGTAGGATAATTAGAACGCGTAATTTTGGTTTTTATAAAAATATTTTGAATATTAAGAAAATAGGTAGAAATCGAGTTAAGGTGTCGGTGACGTCAGCTGAGTGTGCTAATGCCTTATTAAGCGCTTCCTTTTGGTCAGAAAACAAATTATTATGTTATATACCTAGCTTTATGCTTTTTAGACAAGGCGTAGTAAGAGATGTGGATTGTGCCATAACGGAGGAAGAAATTAAGGAGGATATGATATCAGATAGACCAATTGCTAGTGTCAGAAGGGTTCATAAAAAGGATAAAAATAATATTTTGAGACCCACTCCTGTTGTGATAGTATCATTTAGGGGACAAACTCTCCCGTCAGAAGTCAGGCTTTTGGGGGTCATTTGTAAGGTAGATTCTTACGTTCAAAGGGTCCTCCAGTGCTTTCGTTGCTTGAGATTTGGGCACTCTAGTCAGCTTTGTAAAAGCCAAGAGAGGTGCCGGCGGTGCGGGGGTAACAATCATAATTCTGCTGAGTGCGAGAATCCATTGGTTTGCGTTCATTGTAAGGGCAGGCATATGTCAACAGATTCCAAGGTGTGCTTAGAACATATGATGCAAAGAAAAATTAAGATTCGAATGGCACATGATAATATATCCCATTTGGAGGCTAGAATGGAAATTTGCAACCCTAATAGTTATGCGTCCAGGATGTCTGGCCCTCAACCAGATGTATTGTCAGGAAGGGATTTCCCGTCCTTATCTGCCCCCCCCAGTTAACCCTGTAGGGATACAAAAGTTTGTGAATCAGGCTAACTACGCTCCACAGGAACATAGTGAAGTGAGGCAAATGTATAAACAACAGACGAGGGTGGTTAGGGAAAATGATGGAAGCAATACAAAAAGAAAGAATTTTAGGTTAATTAATAACTCCCAAATTATGCCAGAAGGCCCTGTATTTGATAATGATAAATATAAAGAAAATATTAATATTAATAATTTTAAGGAAATTGTTATGTCAATACTGAATAAAATTAATTCGGTTGGAATAAGTCTTCCTTTTGAAATGATTTCGTCTTTGGATATAGATGGGTTAATTAGACAATCTTTTAAGGAATCAGCAACTCTTCTTCCTAAGGAGATGTTCCCAAGTTCTTCAAATATAAGATAAGATTGTAATTAAAGTATAGGATATATGGGTACATAGTTACATTACTTATATGGTATAGAGATAATTAGTTAAAAGTTTAAAGTTTATTAAATTAATGCGGCTTCTAACTCCCGGGCTAGTGAACCAATGACGTAAAAATTTATTTGTGAATAATGGCAAATAGAAATAAAAACAGCTTTTTATTTATTATCCAATGGAATGCTAGGTCAATTTTAAGTAACAAAGGGAGCCTAGAAATATCCCTAATTCAACAAAAAATTGATATAGCGATAGTTGCAGAGACATGGCTGAAAGTTAATGTAAATTTTAAGATTAAAGGCTATACTGCACTTAGAACGGATAGAGCAGATGGAAAGGGCGGAACCCTAATATTAATTAAGAATGGGCTAGACTTTGAAACTTTATTAGTGAAAAGCTGTGATAAAGTACAATTATGTGGAATAAAAATTAAAACTCAGGAATTTGGAGAACTCTCCATTATTTCAGCATATTGTAAACCAGGTTACTATCTATCAGAAACAGAGTGGGAAAATAGATTAGGACCAATATCAGGAAAAGTTCTTCTCTTAGGAGATTTTAACGCCCATTCTCCATCTTGGGGGGTGTAACTTTTTAGACCGTCAAGGGGAAGCGTTAGATAAGCTATCTGATACACTGAATCTTATTCCTTTGAATGATGGCTCTTCTACTAGGCTCTCACCTGGATTAATGAATCCTTCAATAGTCGATCTGTCATTCTGCTCTGCATCCCTGACTCCTTTAGTTAAGTGGGAAGTAGGGGAAGACTCGATGGGGTCAGATCACTTCCCAATATATATATCTTTAGAAATCAATACGTTTTATTTAAATAATAATAATAATATTTTAAGAAAGTTTAAATTTAAAAATGCTAAATGGGATGTGTATTCGAGAATAATATCTCAAAATCTTTTTAATCTTACAAGTATAGAAATTGAGGAAAATAGTTACGATCTTTTTATTGATGCTATGTTAGATGCAGCGGTGCAAGCCATACCCCAGACTTCCCCGTATCTCGGTAAGCATAACACGGTTTGCTGGTGGAGTAAAGAATGTGCAGAAGCAGTTCAAAAGAGAAAAGCGGCACACACAAAATTTAAATCTAATCCGGTTTTAGAAAATTTCATAAATTTGAAAAAATGTCAGGCAATTGCAAAAAAAGTGTATAAAAGATGCCAAAAGGACAACCTGGCAGAATTTCTGCTCTTCGCTAAATACTAAGGCGAGCAATAAATCGATCTGGGATAAAGTTAAAAGAATTAAAGGTTCTTATACTTCGTTTACAAAACCCTCTAATGAAGCGTTAGACGAATTTTTAGACAAACTTGCCCCGCCAGAGGTGCCTCCGCAAACCTTCACCCCTAATATTCCTGACGCTAATTCGCTAGACATTCTTACAGTACCTTTTTCAGCAAACGAACTTAAATACTCGTTAGACTCGGCTCCTAATAGTTGCCCTGGGCTAGATAATATAGGATATTCGATGCTGAAATTTCTCCCGGAAGAGGGGGTTGTGTTTCCTACTTAACCTATTCAATTATATTAGATATTCCCATACAATTCCCCAGGCATGGAACAATTATCTCATATTACCTATTCTCAAACCAGGAAAAGATAAAAAAAGGGGATCATCCTTCAGGCCCATAGCGCTATCTTCGTGCGTATTAAAGATTTTTGAGAAAATGATTAAATGCAGGTTGGAAAACTTTCTAGAGGTTAATTATAAGCTACCGATACTCTCGTTTGGATTTCGGGTAGGGGCTGGAACGCTTGATAATTTGACTTGTCTTATAAATAATATTCAGAGCGCTTTTTCGTCGAAAAAATATTGTCCTGCAGTATTTGTCGATATAGAAGGCGCCTATGACAATATAAATATATCTATATTGTTCAAGAAACTAATTACGCTAGGAATAGGTATAAAGACCTCTAAATTAATTATAGATTTAATATCCCATCGGACTATAAATGTTAAAATAAATAATCAAGTTTCATGTACAAGGCTTCTGTTCAAAGGCGTTCCGCAAGGATCGGTCCTTAGCCCAATACTTTTTTTATGTTACACCTATGATATATTTTCGACAATCTCCCCTAGTTGTAGAATGCTGCAATATGCAGATGATATTGTAATCTACACGTCTAATCATAATCTTGATAGTGCATTGATAGATCTTGATATGTCGATGTATGCGCTTATCGAATATCTTAATGTAAATGGATTGAGTTTATCTGCTTCCAAGTCAAATGTTTGTATATTTGCTAAGAGAAGACTACCAGGGCTACAAAGTATCCTTCTTGGTGACCAACAATTGCCAGTGGTTAGTGTATTAAAATATCTTGGGTTATATTTAGACTCCAAGCTTTTATGGAAGGCTCACATCTTCAGCCTGTATCAAAAGTCGTCCATAACTATGAATCTATTAAGGACTATTGCTCATTTCTCCTGGGGTGCAGATCCTCGAATTCTGATTAGAATATATAGGGCTACTATTCGGGCACAATTAGATTATGGTTCCTTTTTGTATTCATCTGCCTCTAACTCTGTTTTACAGAGATTAGATCGAATACAATATCAGGCGATCAGAATATGTCTGGGCTATTTGAGAACTTCACCAACCAACGCAATATTAATTGAGGCAAATGAACCTCCATTATTGTTTCGTAGGCAATATTTGGCTTACAGGTTTTTTATTAAAAGAAAAGCAAAATTCTACCACCCAACTATTGAAGCTATTAATGATTTAGAACAATCTTATGATATATCTGGTTATTGGAATTACTCTAATATTCCCATTTTGGTTCAAACAGCTAAAGAATTTCATAGGTCCAATCTTAAGATAGAAAAGTATTCTGTACTCCCAAAGTTTAAAATAGACACAGCTACTATCAATCAGCCCCCAAAAATAAATATAAATCCTGCATTCTCTCTAAAGGAACACGGGAATTATGAAACTACAATATATACGGATGGTTCGAAATCAATAGGCAAAGTAGGGGGTGCTTTTTATGACTACAATAGATCATTCTTCGCTCTTTTCAAACTTCCCAACTCTCTCTCAATATTTTCTGCTGAACTGATTGCAATAAAAGAAGCCATAAGAATATGTGATATCAGGTGATTATACCAATGCAGTTATTGTTTCCGACTCTCGAAGTGCGCTCAGATCTCTCAAAATCAAAAGAAAAGCAAACATAAATAACATTCAGGCAGAAATCATAGTAATGCTTAATCAACTCTACCGGAACAACCGAGAACTCAGTCTGCGCTGGACCAAGGGCCACAGTTCATCTACTGGTAATTACATTGCGGATTACCCTAGCAAAAGAGCTGGAACAGTAGGAGTATATATGCCCATCGGAACTCCTTGGTCCGACCTGATAGCTTCATTCAAAGAAAAAAAAAAAAGAAAGAAAAAGATAAAATGTTAAAATAAAATGGCACAATCACTGGCGGTATACTTCACAGACAAGAGGATCGGCTCTGGCCCTAGTTAAACCACTCCCATCTAGACCCTGGTTTGAATCTTCAAATTTAACAAGAAATGAAATAGTCACTTTCAATAGACTGAGAATAAATCACCTACTATGCAATGCGCACCTGTTCCGGTTTAATATAATAGCCTCCCCACAAATGTAACATGTAACCTAGTTCCAGCCACTCCGGAACATCTTATTATGGCATGCCCAGTATTAACGGCCTCAAGAAACAATTTAATAATAGAAATAGCACCTAACTTCAGGTCGCCGCCTAAATACCTTGACATTTTAAAAGAGCTTCAGATCCAACTGTTAAAGCAATAGTCCACTTATTAGAAGAAACTCGCTGTCAATATGAACTCTAAACCGCTGCAGTTCCAGAAAAAGCCACATAGCCTGGATACCAGATATGTTTCACACTTCAGCCATGTTTCAATCAAGTCCCCAGAACAAATAATAGTACATTATATTAATATTTTTCTATGTATTTATTTTGATTGTGTTATTGGATAGAAATGTTTTTTCTATGTGTTTAATT
>JAKCPI010029095.1:0-18660 GCA_023213315.1 Euborellia annulipes | reverse complement strand
GTTGAAACATTATAATTAATTAAAAAAAACACTAGGTGATATGTTTCAGTATATTTATTGGTTTAAATACTAAATAAGTATATTTAGAATTAATACAAATGGCCATCGAGAATTGCTAATATCAATAAATATATTGAAACATATCACCTAGTGTTTTTGATTTCTCTTAATTAATTTTATCTATAAAATAATTAAACTTAAACTATCAACAATTATTATGTATACATACATATTGTACCAACACAGAGAAATGGTCCATAGAAAAGGTCACTTAAACAAAAATTCTAAGAAATATTTAAAATAATTTATTTAAAAAAGAAAATGATAAGAATATACTAATTATGAGAAAATGATATTTTTTAATCAAATTGGCAAGAAAATCAAAGTCTAAACTAATTTCTTAAAAAAGTGAGAGTGAGTTAGTATTAAGTAATTCAAAATTTGTTATTTGGCATGAATTTTCGGGTGATATGAGCAAGTTAATAATTATCAAGTCAAAGTGCAGAGATGTTGAAAAATTGGTTGCTGCTAGAAGTCAGGGCAGAAGGACAAATGACGAGGCTGACGTCAGGCGGTGTGGAAATTTCACTATAAAATGCAAGGGACGGAAGACTCGTGAGCTCCATTTTTACAAAGCGCCTTTAACACAGCTCAAAAATAAACCAATCAAGAGCTCAACATTTAAACACAAATAAATAATTAAAACAAATATAAAATTAAAACAAACAAATTCATTAAAAATAATCAAGTTCTTATAAAAATAAAATAAAACAAAAATATTGAAAATAAACGAAGAAAGAAGAAACGAAGAAAGAAGAAACGAAGCAAAGAAGAAAGAAGAAAAATACAACAATTATAAAAAATCAAACAATTAAAAAAAACAACAATCAAAAATCAACAATCAAAGAATCTGCGAGTTGACGTCCTACACCGAGTTCTGACATCCTATATGATCGACATTTCGGTCTTCAAGAAGCTGCCTTCGTCGAGCTGAACAACCACATAGCCTGCCGAAGACATCGATCCCGAACTCAACAAATCATCATACATCTCTATACAGATAAGCTCAACTCACTAGAATTTTCTTGCCAAATAATAATATCATTAAAAAGAATTTAAATGAACTAAAAACTTTTAAAGAAATAATAATTAAATTTAACTTATCAAATAATAATAATTTAAAAAGGACCTAGAAATAATAATTTAAATAATTTATATAAAATAATTTCAAAGACATTTCGGTCAGAAAAAGGGAATTCTTCAGGCCAAGTATTCAATAATAATTAATCATAATACACGGTTTGAGGAATTCCATAAATTCGATTAACTTCATTTTTTATTTTTAAATATTCAAAATTTAAACCGAGGTCATTGAGATTACTTTATCTAAACAAGAGAAACAAATTATATTAATATTAATGAATTTTAAATAAATAAGATTAATAATAAAAAGACACACTAATTATTTTTATAAACCAATTTGAAAGTTAATCTCGAATCGTTATTTTTTTTCATAAATAAATTGATCATTATTATTAAAATTTAAACTTTTATTTACGTAATCAAAACCCAGAGTGCAACAACTTTATATTTCAGATAATAGTCAATAATTAATACCATTACACAGGCAACAGGGATTAGGACGATCTGAAGGCCATAATATATTATCCTAATCCTATTCAAGGAATAAAATCTTTGAATAACTTTTCTCTAAATTTAATTTTTTAAATAAACATCAAATCATTTTTTAAATAGGGAAAAGTCTGTATCAGATCAATATGTATACATCTATATCTATAGATGCATAGGGTAAGAGAAAGTCAAAATAATTAAATTTGAATATAAATATGACTAATTATAGAAAAAGATTTGTGACATTTAATTTATTATTTTTAAAACTTCTTAAGGATTTTTTTTTAATATGAATTTATTTATTTTAAAACTTTAATTCACAAACTACTTAACGGATTTTTATGGGCTTATAAAATTTCTCACTTTTATTTTTTGAACAAATTCAATAAAAAAAAAAAAATTATAAATCTTTAACGGATAATACATATTGTAATTTTTTTTTTTTTTTATTTATTTGAAAGGTCAAACCAATAAATATATTTGCTCTTAATCTTCTCCCCCTCCCCTCTTCTCTTTCTCTCTTGAGCTCATTTTCTCATTACGATTGGAATTTCATTTGCATTCCCAAGATAAGGAATAATCTTGAACTGAATTCGATCCCCTCCCTATATAGTTAGATTGGAGCTATGAGTTTAAATGCCGGGTTTATTTCCCCCCCCCCCCCCCTTCACCACTTCTCACCCCCCTCCACCCTCCATCCATATGCACCAACTATTGAACCTCAAATCCCCCATTCATTGCCGAGAATTGCCAACTTGCTGTTCCAAATTAATCATTTTATTTGAGATTAGATTTATATAATAATAATTTAGGATTGTTTGTTATGGAAAACTCGAGGGTTTATTATTAAAATATGCAAATCTATTTAAAAAAAAAATTTAGAACAGTATCAGTTTATTTCTTAATCGGAAGTTTATTTTATGATCATAAAAAAATCCATAAAAATCCGTACAGTAGTTTCGGAGTCTATACTTTACAGAAAGACATCTTTTATGTAAGCTTCTTAAAAGGGGGTCCCCTACTCCTAATTCACAAAATGATACCCTAAAACCATCACTTAAAAACAAAACAAAAATCCCATAAAAATCCGTCAAGTAGTTTCAAAGTAAATGTGTTTTTTTTTTTGAGAAAAAAAAAATTGAAATTAAATCTCACATTTATTATTTTCTATAATTAATGATAAATATTAAATTTTAATCTTTTTTTTCAATTATAAAAATAATAATTATTTTAATTTTTAATTCTTCTAACTCTGAAACTACTTGACGGAATTTTATGGGTTTTTTTTTAATATAGGCCTATAGGGAAAAAAAATTTCCCAATAATTAAAGTTTTCTTTTATAACAATGGATCAATCTAATAATTAGAAATTTCTATTTGAATATTAAATTTGGATAAATTAAATGATTAATTGTATTATTATAATTGTGAGATTTAATTTATTAATATTTTTATTTTTAATGGACTCAGTGGAACTAAGTGACGGATTTTTATGAGCCTTTTTTTTAATGTTTAAAGCAGTGTTTCCCAAAGAGGGGCAACGGGTGTTTATCATGCATTCAGCAACCTAAATGCCTATTTTTTATAAATAAAATAAAGTTATCCAAAAATATTAAACTAAAATTAGTTGGGTGGCGATCCCAGAGGCAACACCCGACCTCCCACCCCCTAAATAAATAATTTCCTATAAAACTTTATTTATATATTAATATTTCATCACTGATTTTTTTTTATAATTCATGAAATTTTTTTAGAGCCTCGTTTTTCAACCAGTGGTTGACGAACCCCCGGGGGTTCTCGAAAATAATATTTTTATGGTGGAATTTTAAATCGTTAAAAAAAAAATAACGAAATATTAACATTAAATTTACATATATATATATTTTTTTTACTCTTCTGTTAATAATTCAAAAAAAAATATCGCATTTTTACATAATTAAAAATTTTCATGCAATTGGTATAATTCAAAATATAATAATTAGCTAGCTATAGATATTGGTTTAGTTGAATAATTATTTTAATATTACTATTTGGCAGCAATAACGTTTGCATTATTTGGCCTGTAAGAATTGGAATAAATATATTAACTGTTAAATCTATTACAAATATGCCTGAATATAATTACAGTGGGTTCTGTTGGCTTACTGGTCTCATTAATCAATATTCACATTTTTGTCGGGAAATTTTACTATTAAAATAAAAATTATCTAAAATCTGTTCAGATTCCTACCCTTAAGAAGGTTTCATTGATCCCTTGCCTCCTTAAGAAGGTTTCGCTGACTCTTTGTTAAACGCTCATTTAGAGGATCAAAATAAAATTTCCGTCTTCTTTTCACCTTCTCTCCCTAATCTAAAAATAAAATTCTCTTAAAAAAAAAAAGCCCATAAAAATTCGTTAAGTAGTTTGTGAAATTAAAATTTGAGAAAATTAAATTCCACAATAAATATTCTACAATTATTTATATATATTTTATTTAATTTAAATTTTTAAATTATTCTTAAATTTATTTCAAAATTGGATTGGATATTTTAAATGTTAAAAAGAAAAAAGATTTCTATCATGACCTTTAAATCTCGTTATCATTGAGCCTATTCAGTTTAAATCAGAGTCCGAGTTTGACTTTGAAACGACCTGCTAAATGATAGGGCCAGTCAACTGACAAAAGGGCTTCTCTATATAACTTTTAAATAGTTAAATGGGCCCACTTAATCCACGAGCCGCGTGATCGCTGCCTCTGCAACTTTTATTGGCCCCTCGGTGGCCCCAAACAAATAAAGGGGCCAAATATACCGTTTAGAGGCAACTTTCTACACGCATATAAATGTTTTACTTCGCTATTAAAGATGCAAGATATTCAAATGCCAAAAAGTGTCTGGGCTAGTCACACTTATTTTGTTTAATAACACAAGGGCCCCCTCCGGCAGACCCTCAGTATGTGACTTAGTAAGAAATATTGATATCTTAACATAAAAAAAAAGAATTTTCGTTAAAATGTTCTTTTTTTTTATGTATTTTATCCTAATTTTTATTAAGAATTTGGTTTAACTTTCGTTTATTTGTAAAAATGATAACGTTTCGGTTACTCATTCTCTGGCAACGTTTCGGCCTTCTTCAGGTAGAATTCAGTTAAGAGTTTTTACTGAATTGTACCTCAAGAATGCCAAAACGTTGCCATTTTCACAAATAAACCTCAGAAAATTAAATTTATTAATATATAAAGAGAAAGTATCGGTTTTGGATTCATGTCAAAAATTCAATGTCTAGATTTTGATGGAAATACACGTTTTTAAGCCCCCATGTCAAAATAAAACAAAAAGTGAATGAGCTACAAGGCTGAAATTTTTTTTTTTTTAGATTCTCTTTAAAAATTATTTTCTCATTTTGCCATCAAAATTGTTTGAAGAACATTTTACTCTTGTACTTTATAGTAGAAATAGTTGCCAAAATAAATTATAAAGCACAGGACACAACTTTGTGTACTGTGCAAATAGTCACACCAGATTTTCATTATTGATTAAATTATTTATTATTAAATACATAAACTCCCAGTACTGTCTATTCTTTAAGTATCTAATTAAAAAAATTACAAAAAAATTAATTAGCCCTTGTATCATTAATTATAGAATAATAATTGTGAGATTTAATTCTTTTTTTTTTTAATTTCGCTCTGAAACTATTTGAAGAAATTTAATGGGCTTTTTTTATTTTACATTTACTCTTAAATTACTTAACGGATTTTTATGGGGCTTTTTTTTAAATTTATGGCAAATCCCTTGCTGTTGATTTTAGGCTACGTTTAGTGAAATCACTGGTTTGTTTAGAATTAGAAAAGAATTTTAATTTCATTTTACTTCATGCCCTTGTAGTTTGTAAACTATTATATTTATAAAAAAATGTTTCAAACCAAAGTTGTAGCAAATTAACTCAGCTACAAAAATGCTAATAGCTATTTTTATGCTAGACCTTATTCTTAAAGAGAAAAATGTCATTAAAAGCAAAAAAAAAAAAGGGGGCGAAGTTATTCTGTTGAAAACCGCTAACCAATTGAAAATCAATGATGCTTTAAAAAAAAGAAAAAAGAATAGATATGAAGGGCATTAAGCCTCATAACTCGCTAGTCGTAGTAATTATTCCCTTTGTAAAGGTATGCACTTTTGGGAATTTATTACGTATATATCATCACAAAAAGAGAGAGGATTTAATAGGTATATCCCCCCTGCCCCCCCCCCCCCCCCCGTTCTTTTTCATTCCAAAGAAATTAGAAGGCGAACGTTTTGATGATGACTCTCTCTCTCTCTCTCTCTCTCTCTCTCTCTCCCTCTTTCTATAATAACAAGAACTCTTTTCATTTGGAATAAGTAGTCAGGGTTAAAAAAAAATCTCAATTGAATTTTTAAGCCTCTTATCAGAATTAGTTTAGAAATTCATCATCAATCTCAAAAAAAAAAAAAAAAAAAAAAAAATGAATGATTTATTTTTTTCTAAATATAAGCAATTTATGTTAGAATTGAAATGATCTAATAGGCAGAGAAATATAAATTAACCAGACTTCGGTGGTTCTCTAGCGGAGTTCTATTAACGTAAAAAAATCTGGTGTGACACCACCGAAAGTTGGGTTCTATGCTTGTCACTCCAGATTTTGTGTCTCGACATATATTTCCGTTAGTTTAAGGATAATCTAAAAACTTAATCAAAATCGTTACAATCTATTTAGAGAAAATTGAAAAAAATTTAAAAAGGACATCAGTGAAGTACTAGTATTCTTTGGCCGAGTTTATTCAAAAATTTATTTTCATGCTTTGGGACATTACCTAACTTAAATATAAAATTTCAACCGTGTAGCTCATTTCTTTCTTGCATTATTTGAAATAATTTGAAAATAGATTTATTTCATTAGACTGGGGGGGGGGGGCTGTCTTGAACACCTTCATCAAAAATTTCTACTCGAAACGTGTATTTCCATCAAAATCTAGATATTGGGATTTTTGACATAAATGCAATAATTTGTCTCTATTAATCAATATTAAAATATAGGCGAAAATTTAATAAAACCTAATCCAAAACCGTTGTAAAATTATCTATTCATAAAAAAAACCCCATAAAAATCCGTCAAATAGTTTCAGAGTTAATGTATTACAAAAAAAAGTTGAAATTAAATCTCACAATTATTATTCTATAATTAATTTTATATAATAAATTTTATTTTTTGCTATTTTTATTTGCTGAATTTAAAAAAGCTTGATAAATAATTCAAAATAATTCGAATTGCCTTAACATTCTTTATTAAAAAAATTCCACACTTACCCCTCAGTAATTTACTTAACAATAAATTTATTTTCAATCTCGCTCTACTTTAAATGTTTATTTATTTTGTTAGAACAGAGAAATAAAATAATTTTTCATTTTTTATAATCTTTTATTATTTTCATTAAGAGATTCATTTCAATTTTTAATTTCAAACCATCCTAATCAAATTCTCTATTCATTAAAAATAAAAAACCCATAAAAATCGGTCAAGTAGTTTTAAAGTAGCCTGAGTAACAATGTAATAAAATTAATTATTTTATAATTAAAGAAATTTATTATAAATTTTAATTATTCCTTATTTTATATATATTTAATTAATTGAAGATTGAGAAAATTACATAAATTTTATTAAGAAAAATATAAATTAACAATTAATTAGAGAATAATAATTTAATTAATTTTATTTCTTTGTTACGCATGCTACTCTAAAACTACTTGACGGATTTTTATGGGGATTTTTTTTCAATTTATATTTTAAGATGTCTACAAAAATAAATAATATTGACAGAGAATGTAAGCTGTATATAGTGCAGTAGGGCATTAATTCATTCATTTTTGTCTTTTTCTCAATCAATATCGGAAGTTGTAAAACAACAACAACAACAAGGAATTTACTCGTTACAGGAATTTTCGCACCTTGTTCTTCTTCTCCTTTTTGTTTATTGCCTTTTAATGAATTTATTATCTTTTTTATTACCTCCCATGGAATCTGACAGGCAGGCCATTAATGTGCATTCCTTCACGAAAGATAAATATTTTGGTTCATCGACCTTCCCCCCCCCCCCACCTGCCATTAAAGAAATTATATTAACAAATTCTATTCAAATTGGGATCTCTATCAATCATACCTACTAGATAGGTTATCACTCATATTAACTTTGATTTTGAATAATTTTGTGTACGTGCGAATTCCTTTCCTTTGCAATCAATAAAATAGTCTCAAGAACAAAAAAAAAAAAAAAAAAATTTAATTCAACGTTTCACTCTTCATCAGGATAAATAAACAATCTAAATCAAAAGCAATATCATCTTACAATAAATCGAATTATGAACAAGATTTTTTCATAATCATTTAAATATCAAAAGTTCGTTTTTCGAAAAAATTAACACCTTTACTTTACCATCCAATCAGAGAGAATGAATTATATATATATATTTTTTTTTAATAACGTATTATTTTTGTTATATATTCTGAAAGTAGACCTTATCCCGAGTAAAATGATACGTCACACATGTATGTTGTTAAACAAAATTATTTAAAGCTGCACTTGGAGCATGTATTGATAATTATCGATAAATCAAAATAATGTTAATAAATAAAGGCAATTAAAATTTAATTAAATAATAAATGCGAGATTTTAATGCAACAATTAAATTTAAATTAAATTTTAATTAATAATCTAAATAAAATATTTTATTTTATTATAAAAATATAATAGAAATTCTTTATAATTCATTTAGATAATCAATTTCTAATAATAACAATAAGTTTTCCGATCGTTTATACGTATTATTACGTAATTTAAAAAAAAAATTAAATTCCTCCTATTCTTGAATCATTAAAATAATAGAATGAATTCTAGTTACGTAATAAGCAAAGACAATTTAAATTTAATTTTTACTTTCTCTTACCTATGTATATATGTATATATGTAATTTATATATATATATATATAAAGTATTGGATTCATGTCAAATATTCGATGTCGAGATTTTGATGGATATACACGTTTTGAGTCCAAAAAAAAAGTCTTCAAGGCGACGTTTCGGTCAGATATACGACCATCCTCAGGGCTACAAAATATAACAGAAAAGAACCAGTGAGTATAAAGACAAAAAATAATTTTGTTTTCTTACATCATCACATGCACACAATGAATACAAAACAAGAACAAATTTTAATAAAAGTATGATAGTTTTTTTTTTTTTTTAATTAATGGCTTTTTAAAGAAAATTTAAAAACTTTCTGTCAAAAATTCCAAATTATTTTTTATTAATTTATTAATAAAAAAATATTCTTATAGAAATCCAAAAAATATAAATTACACAAAAAAAATTTAAATTTTTTTTTTTTTTGATCTACGTAATTTAAAAAAAATCGTAAATCCCCCCCCCCCCTCCCTTTTTTGTGTGGCAGCTTTGCTAGTATTAAAAAACAACAACAACAACAACAACTTGAAAAGAAACAAGATATCGCAACCAAATTTGAAATATAAGCTTCTTATAACGTAATCTACAGAGAGAGAGCGAGCGAGCGAGGTCTATTGTTTTTGTCGGAAGTCCGGTGTTCCCGGGGACAAAAGGGCGGGAGGGGGCGGGCGGCGTAGGTATTCTGATTCCCTTAGGGCCCTTACTTGGTTACATAAACTCGATATTATTTATTTCTTTTGTGTGTGCTTATAAACTACATTTGTATAGAGGCAAAAAAAAAAAAAATTATTAATTCATTTAGTTAGCTCTCTCTGTTAAATCTCCCTCTCTTATTATTATTTATAACACCTAAAAAAAAAAAAACGTGCAAGTCAATTGGATGCGAAGGTAACTTTACCAACAAATCAAAGACACAGTAAAAACATGGGAACCTGGTAAAATCGAATTTTATATTTATATACAATAATTTAAAAAAAAAATATATATTATTAAAAAAACAGATAATGTCACTCAAATCGCTATAAATCTAACTAAAAAAATTTTTTTTCTTACAAGAGGAGTGCATAGCCTGCATGTCACTGATTTGAACGAAATTTTTTTTTTTATGAATGAAAAACAAATTCTGTTAAAGTGAGAGAACGTCAACGGTTCGTCTAAAAACAAATGTTAAAGATTTTTTTTTTTTTTAAGTCATTTTGGCTGATTATTATTTATTTAAAATACATGTATCGATGGCTTCCGGGAATGGTCTTGTTTTTCGGGGGCCACCTATCCCGATTTTCAGCACCACTTGGCGTTGCTTAACAATGATAATCTTGGTGGCTGTTGTCTTTCTTCTTAAAGATTTTGCCAGCATGTCTTAAGCCCTTGCTAACAATAACAAATCAAAAAAGCCATTCATTCATACTGAATGTATGGATAATTCATTCCGCCTCACAGTGGTTCCAAATCCCGAAAACGTGGCCAAAAGTCCAAAAATAAAGAGTAAATTCGGGGACTTTTAAGCCCTAAATAGTTTTATTAATATATTTACGGTTAGGGAACGGCCGTTTTTGAGAGTCATATGCACTTATCTGGCTCTCAAAATCTATTTGAATCTGAGCGTTTTTGACAACAATCGGGAGCTCTCTCCGAACGCAAATAAGCATCCTTTTCTATCGCTCTCCATTTCCTTGTTTTTTTGGTTATTTTAATTTCGACAAATGGAATCAACGACTGAAAGTAAGTAAATTTCAACAATGTAAAAAAATGCAATAAATTTTGATAGTTAATTAATAGGAGCATTTCAAATAACGTCTTATTTTTTTCCATTTCAGAAATCATAAAAATTCAAAAGTCAAAAAGTAAAAGTCCCACGACATCCCACTCTCAAACAACTTTTCCTGCCTTTTGTAATCCTTCTTCATTAATAATATTAAAAAATTAGCTGCACAGACTTGCACATTTTTTTTATTCAATTTTTTTTGGAATTTGAATATTCATCTGATGAAGCATATTAATGTTATTTAAACTAATGTTATATGTAATCCGTATTAAAAATATTGAATAAAATATTGTAATTAAATTATTTTGACCTAAATAAATGTGTCTGGACCCCCACAAATGTGTCGTATTAAACAATATGTATCATTTAGGGTCAATATGGCCAAAGATGCAGAAAAAGACTTATATAAAAAAAAAGAAAAATTATTTTGTTATTAATTTATTTAAAATACGAAATCGGCGACCTCGAGAACCCGACAATGCCAATTTTGATTGAAATTGAATTATTTTTTTAATTCCCCATAGTGGTTCCACCATATTTTTTTTTCTGAAAAATAATATCAAATTCTAAATCAGCGACCTCAAAAACCCTTGTGACTGAATTTCAGAGAGGTTAAATAACGTTTTCGACTTTTGACCACGTTTTCGGGATTTGGAACCACTGTGCGCCGGTTGTGCAGCTGGTGGTATTAAAAAAAGTCAGTTATTACTTTCTCTTACCTATGTATATATGTCATAATATATATATAGAGAGAAAGTATTGGATTCATGTAAAAAAAGGAGTTTGGTCTGTCCGTGTGTCTGTCTGGGTTCAATTTAAAGCATGAAGGAATTGAGCTAGGAGTTTGAAATTTTATATTTAAGTTAGTCACCTTCCGAACTCGAGTTAATAAGCTTTTAAACAAAATCGGCCAAAAAGTACTAATACTTTACTGATGTACTTTTTCAGTTTTTTTAGATTTTCTCAAAATTCGCTCAAACGATTTTTATTAAAATTCAAAAATCAATTATTTTTTAGATGCTCTTTCAAATGTATATTCTCATTTTGGCATTGAAATCTTCTGAATACCACTTTACTCTTGTACTTAACAGAGGAGAAAAGGAGAAATGGTTGAAAATATAATTATTTCCCCATATTTTTAAATTTTATATCTTAAATTCTAATATATCGGCGGAAACTACATATATGTCGACACAAAAAAATCTGGTGTGACAAGCACAGAACACAACTTTCGATTAGCGAAGATAAGAGAAAGTTTTGTGCTGTGCGCCAGTCACACCAGATCTTTTAAAATAACATTCTCATTAAATTCTTGTATTCTTTTTTTTTTTTTTTTTTAATCACAGATTTGGATTTTTTTACTGATAAAACAAAAACAAAACAAAAAAATCTCATTTTCTTGTTCCATCTCCTTGTCTTGGTCTTGGTGCTTGCTGTTTTTCCGATTGTTGATTAATAATTTCTCATTTATTGAAGTTCACTTCCCTCCCTCCCTCATTTTTAATTAGAAATTTATGCAAGAAGGGAAAAGAAGAAGGAGAAAACAAACAGGAAGCTCATTTTCTCCAGGATTTATTTATTTTTTTTTTTATATATATAAAAGACATCTGTGAATTCTCATCAACGCCTCCTCTTTAACTCTTTATTATTTACCCATAGGGAAATTATTTAAACTAGCAATTTTACACTTGCACTCTAATTACTTGACAACCAAAAAAAAAAATGAAGTTTGTTTTTTATACGTTTCGGTTTTGGTTAGATATCATCTTCAGAACTGATGTGCTTTTTCATTCAAAGCATTTACTTTAAATAGAAGTTGTTACGCATATTTTTGCCGATAAAATGGCGTTATGTGCTTTAAAAAAAATTTGCCAAAAGATGTCAGAATGGTGGCGCCCCCCCCCTGAAATTTTTCCAATCCAAATTTATATACACGGGTGTCAATATGAATATTTAAGTTAGAAAAAACGCATGAAATTTTCCCTAGTGGCGAAGGCTGAATCGATTTTCGATTTGTCGATTTTAAAATCGAAACCAAATAATCGATTAATGAAAAGAATTGATTATTGCCTTAAAAAATTGATTTTTAATCGATTTTAGATTTTTTTTTTTTACAAAATATTTTGCGTTATGTCCATAAGTTGATTTTAATTAGAAGCCGACCGAAGTTTCGGTTTCCGTCAAAAGCTAGCCGAAACTTCGGCCTGGCCGAAACCTGAGTTTGAATAGATGGGTCGTGACTCGTATACTAAAAAAAAAAAAAAAACGGTCAAATGATATACCTTTAGTATTGGAAATTTTAAGAAAAAGTTTAAAACAAGTTTCAGGTTCAGCCGAAACTAAAATTGAAGCCGAAATTAGGTTTCAGTTTTGGCTGAAAATCTTATTTCGGTCGGACCTTGCGGTTTTTAAGCGGTTTGTGGAACAAGAGAAAAATAGAACGTTGCATTACTGATGCCCAAATCAATTTATTCAGCCTTTATAACTTTGTATAAAGCAATTTAAATTGACTTTGCAGCTTCTTCACCTTAGACGGATAGTTGGTTAAAAAAATTATAAAAACGTTGTTTCTATTTTAATTATTGTATGCATCGAAACTGATACTTGTACAAGGCAATAATAACTAAATTTAAAATAGAAACAACGTTTTTATAATTTTTTAACCAACTATCCGTCTAAGGTGAAGAAGCTGCAGAGTCAATTTAAATTGATTAAAATCTCGTCTGAATCAGCATATGAACATTTGTATAAAGCGTTATGCCTGCAGATGTTGAGTGGCGAAAGTCCGAAATTCAACAATTCGAGAAAAGGCGTTTGAACGTTTTCCCATTTAAATAGATGGACAACAATTGAATAGGCCAAAATCAATAGTCAAGAATATAAATATATTTTTGCCACTTTGCCATTCCAAAGAGAAGACGTTTTTTTTAACAACGTTTCCTAGGTCGATCAATTCGAGTTTGAATCGAAAATCGATGCTCCAAATCGATTAAAACCCTATTCCGAAAAAATTTAGTTCTGAAAAAAAAAATTCATTTTCACAGGAGGGGAAAAAATTTCCGCCCTAACAAAAAAATTTGCGGGATTCGGGCCCCCCGCGAAAAAAAAATTTTATATATGCCCCTGATTATATATTATAATATAAAAGCATTAAAATATATAAATATAGAGGATCTGATAATACCGGCGTAGGCAAGTCACAGCAGATTTTATTATTATTATTATTATTTCTGGTATTTAACCTGAAATCTTTAAACATTAGTTGTCAAAATAAAAGAAATCAATAATATTAAGAGCCGATTGCATCAGTTAGGGGGCGCTAGTTGACCCTGGCTTTTTTTGTAGTGCAGAAACCCACTTCAGTTTTATTTTTATAGTAAAATATACGACATTTCATCATTTTCTTGTAGTAGATATATTTGGTATTTTTTTTTTATATATTCTACTTCTTTTAACAATAAAATGATGAAATGTCGTATATTTTAAGACTAGGCGCCCGCTTACATCAGATCTCGTCGCCTCAGATAACCCAACTTTTGAGTAATTTCAGCTAGATATATGGTGAATTATAGCCAAGGTCTCTGTTAAGTTAGCCCAGGCCTAAAGTTGGGGCTAAAATTTAGCCCTGGGGTGACACGTATTATGAACACAAGCATCCTAACTTATATATGGCAAGGTGTTGAATATTAAAATATATCGTAAAATGGAAAAAAAATGTAACTGACAGCGAGAAAAGAGTATTATTTTATGCGAAGTTGCCAGATTGGTCTGAGTCTCATTTTTAAATATTGACGACTGTCATTTTCAAGAATTTTTTTGACTTTCATGTTAAAATATCTTTAAAAGCCCCCGTCAGAAACTTTTGATTTTATTTTTAACGTATTCCTCGGAAGTGAATTGATAAAATGTAAGTTTTTTGTTTTTGTATCTAATGCAGAGGTGGCTATATAATTCGATATGTGTGCGTTACGTCGACATTCCCCATAGACTACATGTTATTTAAAAATTAATTACACGATAACCCTGCGTCAGATCTGCTTCAAAATTTTATTTTAAACGTATTTGATAGTGATTAATAACATATTAAAAAAATTAGCTTTTAATCTAACAAAGTGCTTTAGTGTCCGAACAACTTTAAATTAATTATTTTAATATATAATATTTATTTAAATTATGGGTAATAATATCAATTTTTAATTTTAATAATTTTTATAAGATGTCTATATGAAGTTGCTACCTTCACAAACAAAACATGATTTGTTCCCTTGAAGAGAAGAAACAATTTAGCCCGGGGTTAACAAACTCCGCCTAACTGATGCAATCGGGCCTTAGTCAATCAAAAATAGACAGAAATAAATAATATTTTTTTTATTTCAACTGTCATATCTTGTGCTCAACAATTCGTGTCTGATTTCTTTGAGAATCCTCCCTCCCCAAGGAGGAGGGGGGGGGGGGGGGGGAGGGTCACTGAGAGAGTGATCCCTAAAGTCCAGAACCCAAAGAAGGTGTCAAGGGATCGCCCTCCATCCCTATTCAAAGACCAAAGGGCTGAGGTTGGCTTTACGGGGCGTGCCTCTCCCTTTAGAAAAGGGCTTAGGAATCAAATAGGGGACGAGCAAGGATGATGACGACACGTGGGACAACACCAGGGGTTAATTGATTTCCTAAAGAAGAAACCTTCAAATAATTCTATTCATTTAATAGAGGCCATATTTGTACTAGCCACTCCACCACATCCCCTACCTATCAACCAAATGTAAATAGATATCAAATTTTATTTAATTAATAAAATATAATTTTATATAATAATAATAATTGAAATATTTTTTATTTAAAATTTAGTAAAAATATTTATTAAAATAACTAGAATTAGATTTATGTAGTTTATTTTGAAATAAATTTACTGGGAGAGAATAAATTATCATTCAAGGAAAAAGATCTTTTTTAAAGAGATGTTTTAATGGCGGGTGCTTTCTTTTTTGTTTTTATTTATTTATTTATTTAAGGTCTTTTGCGTCTCGAGACGCATGGTTGAATTCCTATAAAGGTGCGATCACACAGGGACCGGGCTTAAGTTTACTGCACTTTTGTCTACCTTTTAGAAAATGGCTAAGTTTTTGGCTACCAATCAATTTAAATAAATAGGAACGGAGTCTAAATGGCCATAGATGCCGAAAAAGACCTTAAATAAATAAATAAAAACAAAAAAGAAAGCAATTTGAACCACCCGCTATTAAAACATCTTTTTTTACATGAATGATACTTTATTCTCTCCCAGTAAATTTATTTCAAAATAAACTACATAAATCTAATTCTAGTTATTTTAATAAATATTTTTACTAAATTTTAAGTAAAAAATATTTCTATTATTATTATTATATAAAATTATATTTTATTAATTAAAGAAAATTTGATATCTATTTGCATTTTTATATTGAGTGTTTTTTGGATTAAATAATCATAAGTGTTGCCGAACATGCTCTACTAATTTAGAATCATCCATTTTTTTTACTTTTTATTTATTTATCAAGCCTGAAATAAACTTGCAAGATTCAGTCGTTGCAAAGGAATTAGACCTTAAGTCGTCGGTGTGCTAGCATAGCATTGGTTGTGCGGTAGGCAACAGCAGATTTGTTCTCCAATTTTTCAGAGGGTATCATTCACGTCTTTTTTATTTTAAATTGTTAAAATTAATCTAATTTATTCAAGAATATTTCCCCCTCGCAAAGTTTTTACCAGATCCATCATGCCTCGTTTATTTAATTTAAACAATACAATTTCCCGCAATCTAATTAATGTATATATATAATATAACATTGCTGCTTCTGTTTTTATTAAAACAATCGCATGACTATTTAATGACCCCAGGGGGTCTCTCTCTGTCTCTCTCTGACTGATCATAGATAAAAGGTTACATCATGTAAATTTGCTTTTATATGATGTTTCAAACTTGAAATGAATAATACTATCATTTAACAAAAACAAATGACGAAAGTAGAATGGGTGGGGGGATTAAAAAAAAAAGAAAAAGGAAAATAAAATTATCTTTGCCCATAGTGAACAAAAAAGAGACTGGACTATGATTAATAAGATTTTTAAAAATCTGGTGTAATTGAGTTCGATAATCGAAAGTTGTGTTCTGTGCTTGTCACACCAGATTTTTTTGTGTCGAGATATATTTAGTTTCCATCGATTTATCAAAATTCAAGATAAATATTTAAAATTTAAAAACATTGTTACCATGGATTTTCTTTTTCCTATGAAGTACAAGAGTAAAGTGTGCTTCAAAAGATTTCAATGGCAAAATGAGAATATATATTTTAAAGAGAATCTAAAAAATAATTGATTTTTGAATTTTAATCAAAATCGTCGGAGTGAATTTTGAGAAAATCGAAAAAAACTGAAAAAGTGCATCAGTAAAGTACTAGTACTCTTTGGCCTATTTTGTTCAAAAGCTTCGTGGCACGTCCCATGGGGGTGCCTAACTTAAATATAAAATTTCAACCCCCTAGCTACAGACCATGTCGAGAAAACCACTTTTTTGGATTCAGGGGACCTCAAAAACGTGTATTTCCATCAAAATCTCAACATCGAATTTTTGACATGAATTCAATACTTTCTGTCTCTATATTTTAAAATATATAGAGGTAAGAGAAAGTAAAAATCGTTAATTGAATGTTTTGTTCTGTACTTGTCACACCAGATTTTTTTTATGTCGTCATATATTTAGTTTCCGTCAATATTATTCTCACTAAATACCTCCAAGTGGGCCGTAAACAAAGAAATTTTTGTATATATCCGATTTTTAAAAAGAATAAATTGATTGGAAAATAATGATACCAAATTAACTCAATTGGGCATTAAAAAAAAAAAAAAAAAAATCAAAATAATATTAACTTTGTAGCTATAAGAAAATCACGAAAAAATTCCAACTTTAATTTCCCATCTCATTAAAATTTTTGAATTTATAAAGTTCTAATTATTTTGAGGTAAAAACAAATTTGTTGTGACAGAAACAAAATGAATACCTCTTCAAGATTCTAAATACAGTAGGCATATATATAAAATGTTGATAGAATGAATAAATTTCTAAATTTAATTAATTTTCTACAAATTAAAAAAAAATAGCCCATAAAAATTCGTCAAGTAGTTGCAGAAAGTAAAATCAAACAATTGATAATTAATTATTATTAAATTTAATGATCTTCAATTCATCTGAGCTTATTCTGATTGAATTTAATTTTTTAATGATTTTATAATTTTTCTAAAAGGAATTTTTTTTATACTAAATAAATAATTAAAAATTCATCAGAATCAGCCATTTTGGAATGTTTATTCATCCAAATCACACATACAACTTTATTTTTATTTTCCTCTTTTTTTTTGTTTGTTCTTTTTTCTAATGTAAATTATTCACCAATATTTTCTTTTTCGCTATAATAATAAATAAAATATATATTTTACTACACAAAGAAAAAGAATAGGAAAAAATAAAACGTCCATTTTGAATAATAAATTAAATTTCTTTTTCTGTTTTAAAAATTAATTAATTTTCTACTAATTAAAAAAAAAGACCCCATAAAAATTCGTTAAGTAGTTGCATAAAGTAAAAATTAAATCTCACAATTATTATCCGATAATTAATTGTATATTTAAAAAATTTCTATTTTAATAATTATTTATTTTTGAAATAGATTTTTCTATTTCCTTTTCTCAAATTGATCTTTCTTATTCGATTTTAAATTAAATTTGATGTCGATTTAAAAAGCTATCGTGAAAAAGAGATGGATCGTTTTGAAGGGCATGGAATTAGAAAGAAGAAAAAAAAAACGTAATTTCGAATCTCCTCTCTCATTCGGATCGATTCCAATAGCGCGCGCGTTTTCTTTCCTTTTTAGTTGCACACAAAATTATATATATAGATATCTAGAAGTAAATATTTGTACAAAAGATCGGATTTTTATACTTTTTTCGATTAGAAATTAATAATAACAAATAGAGAGGGGATCAAAATCACAAATTGAAATTGATATTGATGCTATATAATATATAAAATCTCTTTTTTTATCTTAAAATAACATTTTCTGAGATCTTTATTATAATTTTCATTTGGAAACACTCTTAAAACTACCCCTGTAAAATTCTTAATATATTAAAAAAAAGCCCATAAAAATCCGTCAACTAGTTCTAGAGTAGTCTGCGTAACAAAGAAATAAAAATAATTAAATTATTATTCTGAAATTAATTATTTATATTTAAATAAAATTTATTTTTATTTTTTCTTTAATTAATTAAAGTACAAAAT
>JAKCPI010029094.1:0-61524 GCA_023213315.1 Euborellia annulipes | reverse complement strand
ATATTCTGATATGTAGAAAATGAAAGTATACTAAATACGTGGAAGGTTGATTGATAAATGGGACTTGTGACGTCCTCTTGAAGAGAAGTGGAAATAGATTAAAAATATTTTTTTTCCTTCTTATATTTTTAATGCATTTTCCCAAAGGCTACATACTGAGCTTTTGTCCGTCCATTCAAAACTCAATAGAGGGTTTTTGCATATTATATAGTCAGTTTTATAGAAACAAGGAAACAATTTTTATAATTCAAAAGCCCACTCTCTCAAACAAATTTTTTTTGTATAGGCCGAAAATTTTGGTTTAATTATTCATCGAATTTCATTCAGTTCAGATTGAAAATAGGCCTATGGAATTTTTTTAAAAAGTCTTTTGATATACCAGTATATATGTGTGTGCAAGAGAATGTAAAAAGTGTGATAGATTATGAATAGTGAATAAAACAGAGTGTAGAAAAATATCTTTAATTTATTCTTTTGGCGATCGATTTCGTCCAAAGGACATCTTCAGGCCAGCGTTTTTAAAATATAAAATAGTAGGCTATATAAATGGTTTTTAATGATTTTCAATAGGGTCGAAACAAACAACAAAAAAATCTGGTGTGACTGGCGCACAGCACACAACTTTCTCTTACCTTCGGTAATCGAAAGTTGTGTTCTGTGGTTGTCACACCAGATTTTTTGTGTCGACATATATTTAGTTCCCGACAGTACGGAACATTTGAATTCAGATGTAAAATTTATAAGTATGGGAAAATATTTATATTTTGTTACCATGGCAACCATTTCTCCTATCTTCCCTATGAAATACAAAAAGTAAAGTGGTCTTCAGAAGATTTCAACCGCAAAATGAGAATATACATTTTAAAGAGCATCTAAAAAATAATTGATTTTTGAATTAAAAAAAAAAATCGTTGGAGCAAATTTTGAGAAAATCGAAAAAAAAACTGAAAAAGTACATCAGTAAAGTACTAGTACTCTTTGGTCGATTTTGATTAAAAGCTTATTTTTCCGGTCCCGGGGGTGTAAAACTTAAATATAAAATTTCAACCTCGTAGCTCAATTCCTTCATGCTTAAAATTGAACACACACCCACCCCGACCCACACACCCACCCACCCACCCACACACCCACAGACAGACCATGTCGCGAAAACCACTTTTCTGGATTCAGGGGACCTCAAAACGTGAAGATCCATCAAAATCTCGACATCGAATTTTTGACATGAATCCAATACTTTCTCTCTATATATATATTACATATATACATAGGTAAGAGAAAGTAAAAATGGAGTATTACATCAAACACTGTGATAGGTTAATTTACAGAACCAATAAAGTTTGTCTATTAGTTATTTTATGATTGAGGGAGGGATTTAGAAAAAAGAAGGCTGTAAAAAATAAATAAAAAAAATTATTTCTTTATAAAATAAATTTAACTCCTCCCAAATCATAAAATAATTTAAAAAATTTATTTGTCATTGGTCCTTTAAAATATCCAATCAAAAGAGAGAGAAAAGACAAAAAAATAAATAAAATGGCGAATTTCTTTTCTCTTTTATTCTCAAGAGAAATTTTTAGTTCTTTAGTAATATTTATAAAGAAAAGTTGTTTAAGGTTGTTCGGATAGTACATCGTAAGTCATAATAGAATCTAAATTTTTTTTAAATAAAATTAAAAATTTGAATGCCAAAATTCCTTATTATAATTTAGTCGTGACCTATCATAGTTTATAATTGGATTAAGTTAATAATTTAATTACCAAAAATAATAAATGAATGACTTTTGACTCGAGCAGTATTTCACGTAATATAGAACTGGCAACATTGCATTCATCAACTATCTATTTTAAATCTTAAACGCCTTAAATTTTATTTTATTTAATATATTACAATGTTTAATGCAAATCAGTTTAAACACAATGGACGATTTGCGAGAAAAAATATTGTAAAATTTAAAAAAAAAATGTATCTGACATAGAGAAAAGAGAATTATTTTATGCGACGTTGCCAGGCTGGTCTGACTCTCGAGAATTCATTATTTTTAAATATTAGCGACTGTCATTTTGGAGAATTTTTTGACTTTCTTGTCAAAATATCTTTAAAAGCGGTCGGCAGAAACTTTTGGTTTTATTTTTAACATATTCCTCGGAAGTGAATTAATAAAATGTAAGTTTTTTTGTTTTTATATCATTTGCACAGATGCCTATATAATTCGATATGTGTGCGTTTCGTCGTTATTCCCCATAGGCTACATGTTAAATTTCAATTTTTTTAAATTAATTACACGATAACCCTGTGTCAGATCTGCTTCAAAATTTTATTTTATACGTATTTGATAGTGATTAATAACATATTAAAAAATTAGCTTTTAATCTACCAAAGTGCTTTAATGTCCGAACAACCTTAAAATGACGATTAGGAAAATTGTTGATCTGTTTGCGTCAAGTGTAATCACTTAGGGTTCATGTGTGGAATCCCAAATATTCTATTTTTTTAATGAAAGATTTAACCCAGGGGTGGCCAACCCAAATGATCTTGCAGGCCACTTTGTAAATATGCATCATAACTCCTCGGACAGAATATTAAAATTATATATCCCCATATTTGGAGACATTTTTTTGGGGGTGTAAAAAATAAAATAAATCTCGCGAGCCGCAAAGATGATCAAGGCGGGCAAAAAAATTTAAAAGAAAAGGGTTAACTACAAACCCTTCTGCTTCCCCCTCCGGGGGGGGGCGGAAAAACTTTCTGGTAATGACATTTATCATACTAAAAAAATATTATTTTTTAAGAAATATATTTTTTATTAAAATAGATCACTAGCCAAAAATTATCTGGTAACATTTAGGATCTTGTGACAATTATAATAAATATTAGGCCGTGATTCGTGGCTCCCGGCTAGAAAATATATATTTTAATTGAATTGGCAATCAATTGAAATAAATATGGGGAAGACCTTTAAGCAAATTTAAAAAATAAAATATTCATTTTTATTATATCTTTGATACAGTAAAAAAGTAAAAAAAAAAAAATTATCTTCCAAGAGAAATTATATCCTCGAGATGGAGAGAAAAAGTATCTAATTTTATGTATTTTAAATTTTAAAGCACGTAAACATCCAAATAGAGATGTCGGTTCAATGAAATTAATTACAATTTCTTGAATTACAATGTCCTTGAGTGTTAAAATTTCTTAAAAATTGTTCGTCTTGGTTATTTAAACCTTTAAAATTGCCAAAGTTATATAAATAAAAAAATGCTTTTAATATTTTATTTATTCATTCATTCTTTTCTTCCAAAAAGGTAATAAGTAGAGAGTAAATATATATGATTCGAATGTTTTCATTGAGAATTTGAAAATAAAAGTAAAAAAAAATTTGTGGGGACGGGGGACAAACTTTCTTACCTATCGAAAGTTGTGTTCTGTGCTTGTCACACCAGATTTTTTGTGTCGACATATATTTAGTTCCCGACAGTATGGAACATATGAATTCAGATGTAAAATTTATAAGTATGGGAAAATATTTATATTTTGTTACCATGGCAACCATTTCTCCTATCTTCCCTATGAAATACAAGAGTAAAGTGGTCTTCAGAAGATTTCAATCGCAAAATGAGAATATACATTTGAAAGAGCATCTAAAAAATAATTGATTTTTGAATTTTAAAAAAAATCGTTGGAGCAAATTTTGAGAAAATCGAAAAAAACTGAAAAAGTACATCAGTAAAGTACTAGTACTCTTTGGCCGATTTTGATTAAAAGCTTATTTTTCCGGTCCCGGGGGGTGTTTAAGTTAAATATAGAATTTCAACCTCGTAGCTCAATTCCTTCATGCTTAAAATTGAACACAGACACACCCACCCACCCACCCCACCCACCCACACACGACAGACCATGTCGCGAAAACCACTTTTTTGGATTCAGGGGACCTCAAAACGTGAAGATCCATCAAAATCTCGACATCGAATTTTTGACATGAATCCAATACTTTCTCTCTATATATATATTACATATATACATAGGTAAGAGAAAGTAAAAAACGACGCAATTAATTTCAAACTAGTGTGACTTGAATGTTGTTCTTGCAATTGATTCATGGTCTGATGAATTCATCCGTAATTAGAATCTAGAAGGTAAGAGTAAACAAGTCCTTGATTAACTCTATTGTAAATTCTAAGGAGGTGAAATTTTGTTTAATCCTAATATAACGAGTAAGAGAGATCGAACTTTAAACTACGAAGGGCATTAATGACAGGATCCGGAAATATGCCGTCCCACTGAACCACAAATGGAAGATGATACTTTTTATGTCCCATGTCACGGTTATTACTCTTTAGGAATTTATTTTAATCATGCTTTTTTCTATTGTTCAAATAGAAAAACCTTAATTTTATGTTAAAAAAATTCAATTAAGTAAAAAAAAAAAAAAAAAAATACAGGAAATATAATGTCCGGATTGACAAATTTTATAGTCCTTTACTAGGCCTATATGGATGATGATGAGTTTGTTAAAAAATAAAAATACAATTTTAAATAACAAGCTTTGAATAAATTAATCTTTAAATTTTTTAACAAAAGTGCTATAAACTTAGTTAATTACGAAGTGAAGGGATGTACCATCATCATCCATGGTAATAAAGCGAAAGAGAAAAAAATTTTTCTGACAATTAAATTTTTTGTACTTTAGAGCCGTAATTTATAACGTTGAGAGTAATGATTACAACTTAGACAACGCTGAGATTTCAGGGTGTCTTAGAATCACAAAATGGAAAGAGATCTCGGTTAAATGAAATTAATTACAATTTCTTGAATTACAATGTCCTTAAAAGATTTTGTATAAAAGATCATCTCTGAGTAAATTTGATGGTATACTTTGTGTATTCAAATTTTTGAATATATAAAAAATTTTCTAAAATGTTTTCGAGATTTCATGTCCAATTCAATAAAATTAATATGAATTTTATTAAAGTCATAGAAAACGAAGGAATATCATAAATAGACAAGCAAACGTTGTATACTTAGAGCTTTATACATGTATAAATGGTGTACCAGTAGATATGACTTAAAGAAAAAAAATCAAATAACAAATTTTGTATTCTTTTTCATATAATTGATTTAGTGTAAGGTCGTTAGATGAGTAGATCTTGTAATAAGGGATGAATAAAAGAACAGTTGCAGCTAGTTTTATTTCGTTTTATTAGGCACTTCAAGCCGACGTTTCGGTCAGATATACGACTCAGGGCTGAAGTATGTCAACAAAACTCCTCAAAAGGTCGAATGGTCCAATCAAGTAAAAATTGTTTCGCCTTTAAATAAGAAACAAACGCTATGCGAGCATCAGACATACTTCAGCCCTTAGGATGGTCCGAAACGTCGGCTTAAAGTGAGTGCTTAATAATAAACGAAATAAAACTAGCTGCAACTGCTCTTTCTTTCATCCCTTACTATAATTAATTTGGTTTCTTGTGTTTTTGTATATTCCATATAATTAATTAATAAAATCAATCCGAAGATAAGCGTGTGTGTCTATTTCAAATTTTGGAAACAATACAAAGATAAGTGGGGACCCAGTTTGCTCCCCGAAGTAGGATAGCGCAACTAGTTTCTAATAAAGAATAAAACATGTACGGTATATTTATTTAAAAGAATGTTGGCATCAGGTAGAGTATATTTAAATAAAAAAAAAAAAAAACCCTTTGAAATCAAAGACCTCTAAATAATTTCTGGATGACTAATCAAATTTAGTAGTAAAAGAGAATTGAGTTGAGATTGCGAAATATGCTCCAGCCATTTTATGAGATGCTCTGGGAAACTTTCATCATCCATTTTAAATGAATCACACACACTGTCTAAAAAGAAAAAAATGGCTATTTAGTGATAATAGGTTTATTTTTTTGACTTAACATGATTTGATTACTTTAATATAGTTCTAAGCACAGTAATAAAAAAATGCCTGCAATTCACGTAAAATGGACCTGGATTTTGAACGCATTTTTTTTCGAGATGCTGATAAAATCTTAAACATTTGAATTGATAATTCATATGGTGTTTCCAGAGGTCATGTTTTAAACATATGTCATATTAATTTTAAACATATGTGAAATAGAGTAGTTGAGTTATTATTAGATTGAATGTTAATATCAAGAGAGTCTTTATACAAAAGTAAAATAAATATTAGAGTCGTTGACTTATAGTAGTGAATAAATGTTAGAGGATTAGGCATAACCAGGGAGGGGAGATTTCAGAGGAACACCCTCTCTCCAAAATGAGTAAAATAATCTCTTTTAAATTTTTGGAAAGAATAAACAAAATTGTTTAGTGAAGCACATTCTTTTTGTCTTTAAGAAAAAAGAATTTGGCCTATAATGAAAGAGATTCTATAAAGATAATATTTGTTTATCAAGATCCAAAGACGGCATAAGAAGTTCATATGACTACTTTGAATTTATTTAGTTATACTGTACTTTAGATAATACAGTATAATAAGCGACCAGTGAGTCACAAATTCTAATAGTCCTACAAACATAACACTAATAAAAAGCAAGGACATCATTTGAGGGGAGCTCCTCGAAATGATCAAATTTGCTTTTACAAATTCAAATACCGCATTTTCTTTACCCAAAGTAAACACCCTCTATCTCTAGTTCAAGTTTAAGTTAGGAAATAGGCGCCGAACTGGAATCAAACTATTTGACGATGACCTAATTCCTAAATGCTAAATAGTGATCGGATATAATAAAGACATCTTTTGTTAAAACAAAGAGAGCCTTTTACTCTCTAAAAGTGAAAAATGAGTTTAAGTATAATATGGTAATTATTTTGAATATGATAATTAGGAATCTAATAATTGGGGAAGGAATGTGGGTGATGAAGATCAAATAATTTTATATGACTTTTAAAAATTTTAAACTAAAAATTAAATAGGTATTTTTGTCAATGAACATATTTCTATCCAAAATGTCTCAAAAAATCTTACTCAAACACAAATTTTAACGAATCCGACCTAAAGGAAAAATTTAATATAGAATTTTGAAGAAATAGTATTATCCCTCATTAAAAAAGTTTTTCAGACTCTTGTTGGACCTTCACTTTCTATAGACAGTGAAATTTCATCTCCTCAATTTCAAAACAATTAATTAAAGAAACAATTATTATGATAATGTTACTTAAAATAATCTCTATATTATAAGATATTAACCACTCTCCATATACGTATTTAACAAATTTTAGAACTTATGTATAAAAAATAAAAAGTTATTAAGGAATGAGCACTGCAATTACAACCCTTCAATAAAATAAAAAAAAACTTCCAACCCCCAAGTGGGGTATTTTAAAAAAGTCAGTTCCAGCGTAGACTTTCTGGGGGCTTAAGCTTATGCCTCGTTTTCCTTCCCGAATATATTTGTTCCCTATGACCACTTCTAACGAGTGCTTCTATGTTTTTAACAACCTTTATTAAAATATTAATATTTATTTTAACTAAAAATTTAGAATTTTTTTAAGATAAAATATTCAATAGTATTGATAAGAAGTTATATTCCACCATATATCAATATTTAATCTCCAAATCGACGTTTTTAATCAACATTAGTACGCTTGGTAACGTAATGTATTAAAATATGATGGCCCTCTTCTAAGAAGGCGCATCTTGGAAAGATAAGGGATGGAAAAACATAAATCTTAATATTACTCTATTAAATAAAAGTTAAATAAATTTAAAAATATAAAATATTTTAGGTCTTAGCATCAAAAAAGAATGCTTGTCTTGCGTCTAGAAACGATATTAAATATTTTATGATCATCGACTTGTATTTATTTAAATTAAATGAAGTGGTATTGATTTAATTTGAATAAATTTTATTGGCTTGGAAGCGATTGAACCTGGGATTCAGTTTATGACTACTGTAGTGATAAACAACCTTATTCAATATTCCAAACAAAAACAAAAAAAGACTATGAAATTTGAAATACTAGAAAGCTTGAGTATAATAAAAATTAGACTCTAAGCTCGACTAGAAGATCTAATTTCTTCGTGCGTTTTCAGATATTGGAGGTTATTGCTGCTATATTGTTAACGAAATTATAATCACCTATTTTTTTAAATTCCTTGTTTCTGAAGATCACCCAACCGAAATTCAGTTTTGGCATTGCCACCCAGGCCCACCGCTTTATTTAATGTTATTTTTCACGTTTTTTTTATTCCAAGGAAGACAACAATACATCTCTCTACAAAGGGCTTTTAGTTCCTTAGATAATTTGGTACGTACTGAGAACATAGGATTGACAACTATAAATATAAATTATCTTCAACTTTTTTAGTTACTTTTCACAATTCTGAATCCTGAAGAACAAAAATAGCGTCATAAACATCGTCTTAAATCAAATCTTTTTAACTTTAGAATATAATCAAGACGTTTGTCACCAGCACTGAACCCGAATTTCATAATATTCCGTTGAATCTCCTTTCCGAGCCTTATTCCCGCAGTGCGAGGTCGGAAGAAATAGAACAGGCGGCCCGTCGCACGGTCTGACGCCTGTTGAAAATTTAGAAGGAAGAGTCAGACATGTAAAGAACAGGACTACCAGTCCCAGCTCGGGCAGCTCGTGGTCGCCATCCACGTAACCACAAGTTGTGGGCCCCTGAGCAAAATATTCCATTGAATGAAAGAGAATTTATTAGTATTAAAAAAAAAAAAAAATTAGGCCAATAACCTTCGTAACCAATTGAAATTAATTTTGTTTCTTTTTTTTCTTGAAGCATCTCCGAAACCTAAAATAAGAGCGGGAATGTTTTTCAAATTTTTTGCCTTTTTATATAAATTAGACTGAAGAGACAAGTTAGTCTTATATACAGACAATAAATTAATACATGTCCTTACAAAGTAGCAGGCTTGCCCTGGAAGGTCACTCCTGGGCAACGGTCAGGCTAATATAGATTAGTTTATTTGACTTCGTCGCCAAGGCCTGTGGCCATTCATGATAAACCTTTGATTTCTAGCTCTAGATTTATATCATTCTAATGATATAGAAATTCACAACTCAAAAATAATAGCAAGGTATCAATATTATAAATACAAAGTAATTTAAATATATTATATAGAGATTGATTATTATTAAATAAATGATTTATTTCCTCAATAAGGAAAATTATTTTAAAATGTGTCATTCAATATTCAATGGTAAATACTACAAAACGATTGCTCAATCAATGATATTCTCGAATTCAGCGTTTTCCAAACTTTTTTGACCGTGGCCCGGTACGAGGTTTTAAAATTTTTAGGGACCCACCTTATGAAAAAAATAAATCATTTATTTACAAAACAAATTTTATTTTTTAATAAAATCAAGGTATATATTTAATATACAAGAATAGCAAATTTTTTTTTGTTTTTACAATTTTTTTTCGCGACCCAACAAAATTTTTCTACGACCCAGGTCCGGGTCGCGACCCACACTTTGTGAAACGCTACTCTAATTGATTCAATTTTTAGGATGAAAAAATTGCAAAACTCTCAAGCTCATTTTATCATTTTTGATAGTAAATTTGGCCTGGAAACAAACTGAGTTTTAAAAGAATTGGTACAGGAGGGTGCTGAGTGCTCAAAAAATATTTGCACCTCATTTTGTCACTCCCTGAGTATGGCTAGGGATATAAATATTGAATAAAATAAAAAGTTACATACCGGTATATAGACAATCGCACATTAATATTTTTTTGCCTTCTGGGGGGGGGGGGGGTCCTTATGATCTGTAACGAAAAGATATAGCCTATATAAAAAAAATTGGGAGTTAAATTTTTTAAGGTCCTTAATATTGAAAATTATTACTTTATCTTTTTTAGATTATTTACCTTCTGTATGTAAAGCAATCAAGAGCGGATACACCAGCGGGGGGATAAAGGGGGTAATTAGCCCTCCCCCTCCCGAGATTTGAGAAAAATATTTAATGAAAATTTGTCTTTGATAGGACTCGGGCCCCTCGAGGCCCAGGTATATCCGGTATTTTAAAAATATTTTTGTGAATGGGAGGAGGGGGATATTTAAAAATGAGTTCGGGCGAGGGAGGGGGAGCCCCCGAAAAAAATTCTATACACGCCCCTAGGAGGGGGACCCTCCGAAAAAATTATATCTACTCCCCTGACTTATATACAATGTATATAATATACGTATCTATGTATATTATACATAGATGGACAAAATATATATAGGCCTCCTCATCTAGTGATGCTCCAGGCCCCCAACTGTCTTGGTACGCCCCTGTAGATAGGCCTACAGTATTTATCTATAATCTTTATATATAAATAAAAAATTTCAAAATTCAAATAACTGCAAATAATGAGGCTATTATCTAATTTGTAAAAATAAGCGAATTTATTGAAAATCGTTGAGCGATAAAAAACGTTATTAACTATTTCCGGTAAGTTAACTAACTGTTAATTTCATTTGGCCAATTTTATTTAAAACCTTCCTGTCACAATCTAGCATATACCTAATTTGAATAACAAATTTAAGGCCCAAACGTTAATTTTTTTTTTTTTTTTGTTTTTTGTTTTTAGATATTTTATCAACAAACAAATATACAAAGAGCCAGAAATATTCTTGGAAAAGAGAAATTAAATTAGAGGCGTAGAATTTATAAATTGCAAATGTGAGGCGCCTATGCACGACATCACTTGTTTATCGTTCTATTTATAAATCTCCAATATCCATAAAAAGTTTAATCTATTTTAAACTGACAGACTTACAAAAAAAAAATAATAATAAGATATGCAATCTAAAAGTTTATTAATTAAATGATTATTAAAAAGGAATTGAAAAATTTTAAATAAAACTTTCAGGACCCTTGGCTGGACGTGAAACCCTCCGAAATGGGTGATGCGGATAGTTATTAATAATTGAAAGTGATCTTAACTAAAGTTGAATCGTGTTCTATCCATTTCTTTATTTTATATCTCTAGTAAATTACCTCTCAAGTTTTTTTAGTGAAAAATATTTTTTTATCTATTAATACAATAAAAAACTTCCTTTGTTAACGAGACATCCTTGTAAGCTGGAGGTCTTTGGTTAGAAGCCAAGCTTTTTTTTCACATTGAATATAGATTTATGTAATGAAATAAATCTCCAAGTATAAGTTTGGATTTCTTTCAAATCAATATCAATGATTTATGATATTCCAAAAAAGATGAAAAGTGGATCTACAGGGTTCTTGTAATATAACAGTGTTAGATAATTGTCAACTCTCTGCAATAATATTAAAATTATAACCTATTTTTTATTTCATTATGGTCTTTATCGGCATCGAAGGCCATTTAGACCCCGTCTCTATTTATTTCAATTGGAATGGTAGCCAATCCAAATGAAATCCAATTGAATCCAAGAAAAAAAGCTTATTATAATTTTTTATTTTAACCTTTATTGGCATCGCTACTTTAAAATATTCCACTTTCAAAGAATTTAATTTGTTAATTTATTATTTTTATAAAAAAAAATTCTACCTCCCTCTTAAAAAAAAAAAATCTCAGGACTGAGCATGGTTCAAGTAAGATAAATTTTCATGTCATGATGGCTTCTGAGAAAACATTTTTTCCAATATTATCTTAAAAGATCTGTTTATGTCGGTCACTAACCGGAAACAATAATCGTCTATGTATTGTAGTTTCGTGTCAGGATGAACTATATCTTCCTATTTAAATTACAAAGGAAAGAAAGAGAAGAAAAGAAGACTTTATGAGGAGAAAGTAAAAAAAAAATAGGTGCATTGTGGGTGGGGGAATTCCGGTGTGGTAAGTCTGTTCAGAAAAGTAAGTCATGTGTTGTAGTAGTGGGCAACCCAGACGGAGCGCCGCCAATCGATCCGAACAAAGAGACGACGTAAAGGTCTGGAATCGAACTCCGGCTGGGAAAATCACGATATTAGGCCAGAGTAAATTATTCTAGTAAAGTCAGTAGTGTGGGGCAAGGATGACGGGGGCGATAGGGAATCGACGTCACCGGGGTCATATCCTGCCTGTCCCTACTCCTCTTTCATTTTAATAGGAAGAAAATGCCGTGAGAGGATATCCGTGAATTTTAACATCTTGAATAATTATGAAGTCTCTCCCTGGACCAATTTAATGACAAGGTCTGATGATGAGAATGTTGGCCTTGACGAGTGTTATCAAAGAATTTGTTCAAGATAATTAGAAAGTGGATACGTCACATATGGGCAAAATATTAGTAATATTTAACATTGCATAAATCAATTAGATTCTCTAATAAGAGGGTCGCGAGTTTATAAAATAAAATTTTATTTTATGTTATCTATTATTTGAGAATAATTCAAAATAAGATCAATTTTCCCTAAAATTTCAAGTAGACTCAATTCTTTTACATGAATTTGAAATAACTCGCTTCAGAAATAGAAACAAAAAACTTTTTTACACGAATTTTTTGTTCTAGTGCGAATTGCAATTTTTTTTTCTAACAGTGCCTTACAGAAACATAATGTTATGTTATGCATGCCCTGAAGAGATTAGAATTTTTATATGTTGTACTTATGGACTGATTTTTCACTGTATGTTCGTACATATAATAAAAATGAATTGTCTTTGTTTCTATATTACTTCATTTTTTTTTTTTTAATTTATTCTTGCCTAAGCCGGGGGCCATAGAATTCATTATTATTTTTTTACACGGTTTTTTGGAAAAATATTCAGAGCTTCTTTATATAACACGATTTTTTAAAATTGTGAAACTTATCCCCAAATTTAGCATATGTTGAATGTATTTTTTTACCCGATTTTTTTTTTTGTACCGAACCTATCTGCCGTGTAAGAAAGTATTGATTGTTTTTTTTTTTTTTTGGCTTTTGAGATTTTTCGGCTTGAAAAACTATAATATTTAAATTATACTAGCTACAAATTTTGTATAAATATTAACGGGTCCTCGTATGCTGTAAAGAATTTTTTTTAATTATAATCCGGAACTAAATGGCAATTTAGCTGGAGAGTTCTTTCCCTTTTGGAGCCCCTTGTATTAATATTCCATTCCCCTCTGGGCCCCGCATATTTTTGAATGATAATAAGCTGAAATGCAAAACTTTAAAAAATTATATTGAATATTTTTCACCATACAAACACTACTAGTTTTTTTTTTTTTTTCCCCAAAGGGGGGAGAAAAAAAAATAAATTTTTTTTGGCCGAGGGGAGGTTCTAAAAAATATTTGTTCTTCTGTTTTTTAATAAAACTATTTCTGATTAGGTGACTTAGAGATTTGTTGATTTTTTGCAAATATTTAATACTTATTTATTATGTTAAAATATTCTTTGTGTCAAAAAAAATTTTTGTCAATCAAGAAAAGTAAGAACTTCTGGTGAAAATTAGAGTCAGGCTTTAATTATAAAAATTAAATTTTCAATAGAGATTTAACAGGAAACTGAATCTTTGGCAATATAATTATGAATGACCTGTTAATGAAGAAAAAAAGCAACGCAAAAATCCTTTCAAAGTGATGACTAATTTCTAATTATCATGTCCTAGAAATATGGTATAAAAAAGAAGTATAAAAAAAAATTTAGTATGAAGGATTTGTTTAAAAAACAATCAATGAATGAATAAGTAAAAAGTTTTAAATATGACAAAAAGTATTTGTATTGTTGGGATCTTCGGTCATGATTTAATACTAATCAATCTTATTTAATTTAATGAAATTTAGGGACAATGTCTAAATGGTCTCAGATGCCGATAAATATATTAAATAAATAAAAAAATTAATATAGGGATGAGTAAATTTAAACTGGTAACCGTTGGATCTAGATGAAATATTATAAGTAAAATTAATTAGTAAGTTAATATGCATTTTTTAGCACTACCAGATGTTTTATTTTCTCTTACCCCATATATGTAATATATAGAATGAAAGGATTGCCATGGGTGGAGATTTTTTATTTCTATTAACCCAGGTATTCAAAAAAATAAAATGCAATATTAACGATCTTTTTAAACATTATTTCACACAACTATTAATACATACAGTATAATATACCTGGTTTTATTAAAAACACTAGGTGATACACTGTAATATATTGATATAAATAAATTAATTAAAAACACTAGCTATATCAATATATACAGTATATCACCTAGTGTTTTTAATTAATTTACCATAAAAATATATCATATTAAAAAACACTTAATACTCCCCCCGACCCAAATTAGTATTTGTTACTAAAACTATTATAAACCTGTTATTTTCATTCTAATTTTGTGTTTTTTTCTCCTTTTCATAAATGTTTAAGGTCTTTTTGGAACAAATTATTCTAAGCACCATTTTGAAACTAATTTGTCACAGGTGCTGTTTCTTGTCAAAGTAATATTAATAGTAATGATATCCATAACCATATCCAACATAAAATCTCTGAAAAATATTAAAACAAAATTATAAAATCATCAGTAGAAAAATATTCAAATGTAGCAACTAATTTGGCACGGAGCTAGTAATAAATATTTATTTAAATATCTGAAATAATAAATATCAATATATTTTATATTAATATAGAGTAAAATTATTTTTTATCATTGTAAAGGCAATCTAGCATAATCATTTTAGAAAAAATAAAAAGATCTGAAGATATTACATTTTTTTTAAACATATTTTAGTCATATGATCTGAGAGGTTCTCTAAGCGAGCATTGAATTGAAAAGGTCTCTTTTAAGGAAATGCTTACTCTTGCAAAATATACTTTTTTTGAGAGAGATGCTGGGATTAATGTAAGTTATTGTATATCAAAAAAGACAGAATGAAAATAAAAATAAAAATGTACTATTTGAAATAGGTTTAGTGATTATAACTATCATCTAATGGTTTCAGGGGCGTATATAGAAATTTTTTTTCGGGAGGGGGGCCTGAACTCTGAAAATTTTTCTGAGAAAAATTTTTTTTAAGAAACTAAATTTTTTTCACACGAAATTTTTTGCGGAACATTTTTTCTTTTGCCGAATCAAAGTTTTCCACCTTGCGGAAAAATTTGTTGCGCTGATGCCTGTAAATTCCTATATATGTATTGGGATCTATGGGAGAGGCGTGGCTTCACCTGGTGGCAAAAAATGAACTAGCCATTGTAGGATTGAATGGCTGAGCTGATACGCAAGTACACGTGTTTTATGAGACAAAAAGTTTAATTAAAAATAAAAAATGGGTGTGACGGTACAGGAAATTTGTAGGTTTTCTTCTGCCACACTTACTAATAGAAATTTTATTTGTGGAGACAATATTATTGATCCTGGTCATGTTTTAAAGTGAGTAAAGGGCCCCATACACGTTCAGGCCGTCTTCAAGGAAAAAAGTCTCAAGGATTTCCTCGAGGATATTCCCAAGGAAAAATTCGGACATACACGCTAGGGTTTCCTCGAGGGAAACGGACTTGAGGATTATCTCAAGACCAACACACTAGTTCTCTTTTGACAGTTCTTGTAATCATTTGTAGAATTTTTTTTAGTATGTTTTCATATTCAGATAAAATTATTATAAATAATTAATAATAATAATTATTATAATAATAAAAATTCTTATATTTTAAATTAAAATTTAATAATAGAAACATTCTAAATTAATCTAATTAATATATATACCTTTTAAGCCAAAACAAAAAAAAATATATTTTATAATTTTAATTATTTATAATAATTTTATTTATTTTATTATTTATATTTATTTTAGTCTTTTTCGGCATTTAATTCCTATTTATTTCAAATGATTTGTAGTCAATTCAAATGAAATAAATATTTCTCGCTTGGGACGGGAATAATCTCTTTTCTCTGAGTCACGGGTCACGGGCCATTTGAAATATTCCAAATACATATTTTAAAATTCCCGCCTGAAGTGGCCATACACGCAGCGATAAACTGACAGAATTCCGGCCTCGAGGAAAATATTATTGAATTTCAATCAGGATTTTTTGGCCTCGAGGCCGCCCTTTGGCCTCGAGGCCGCTACCACACACGTTGAGGATTTCCTCGAGGCGAGCCCTATTCCGCCGGGCCTTGAGGAAAACCGGATGGTGTATGGGGGCCTTAATAGTAATGACAGTTTCAATGACAGACCAAATTCTTGCTTTCTGTTTACAAACAACAAGTTTACGAGAAGAATTTCATGAAATAAATGATCAAATTTTATAATAATAATAACAATTGGGATGGATGCTCGTATAAGGCTGGATTAGGAAGTACCTGCAAGTACATTTGGGGCTGTACTTTTATTCTGTAACCGCTATTTATGATATCTGATATGATGTTAGCCAAAAAGTGTTGGAAATATTTTATTGAATTAATAAATACAAGATAATTAAATGATAAATTAACTAAAAAATTAATACCGGTAATTAAATATAAAATTAATAATTTTTTTTTGTACTTACAAAAATAATTTAGAAGATTCAAAAAATATCACGTGTACAGACAAAAAATGTGTTTGGAGTGCACCACATAAATCAGCACTTAAAAAAATACGATATGAGAGGCCTTTGCTCGAGCACAATTGTTTTGGAGAAAACAAGAAAAAGATAGAGGCAAAAATTAAAAAGAAGGCTTCAAAATCTGATAGATTGATTCTTCTACAATAAAATTATTTATAATTTTCACTATACTGACTTTTTTTGGAAAAGAATGAAATCGAACTGTTTCATGCTTAGATGCATGACTTTTGCACCCATAAACACAAAATAGATACATATTACTTTTAATTTTATAAGGAGAAAATTTAATATTTGTGAATATATTAGTGTATGTATGTATTATTTATTAATCTAACAATAATGTTTACTCGTGGATTAAAACTTTTTTAAATAATGCAATTATATCAGATGTTTAAATGTTCTTGTCCCTTATATCACGTTAAACGTATGAAGGTTTATCCTACAATCGCTAGTTCGACTTTAAGCCACCAGGTAGCGTATTGAAATGCTAAAGATCCCAATATGTTTGGGAAATTTCGGGGGGGGGGGCCCCTCGGCCCCCCTTATATACGCCCCTGAATGGTTTTAATTACCCAGAATGAACTTTTTGAAAATATTTATAATTTTTACTTTCTCTTATTATTTATAATAAAGTATTCAAAGAAATTTTTAAGAAGTTATCTATAAAAAACTAGGATGCACAGGTTGTAAGAAATTTTTTCTTTAGTAATAAAAAAAATTAGAAGCATACTGAATTAAACAAAAAAGATTATGTTTTTGAAAAAAAAAAAAGTGTATTTATGAGAATGATTATTCTATATATTATTAAATCATACTATGCATCCCCCCCCCCAAACCGCTCTAGTATAGCCTATATTTTCTCTTTAGCTAAAACAGTAGAGTATATATCTTATTATTCTCATTACAAAATAGAAAAAAAAGTTAAATACATGCTTCAAGGGAACCGATTAAAAAGCAATAATCATTAAAGGCGTTTCCTAAATATAGAGGAGTTGTGTAAAGGTTTTTCTTATTGCGTTATGTCGTCATCTTTCCGCAAGAACAAACATTGTTTCCTTTGCCTACATTTTAATTAATGGTTAATTGCTTATTAAATTTGTTTTCAGTTAATGGGTCAAAACTATGCGGATTATATTGGTATCATATTATATCATATTAAGGTTTATCGATTTAAAAATTGTATTTTAATGTGCTAACGTATAAATAGACGATTTCAAAAATCCATTAAGAAAATTAAATATAAAAATTAAAAAAAAAAATAGGATTAAATCGCACATAATTCTTAAAGTAAATTTATATATAAAGTATGAATAAAGGGTTAGTATTTTTAATATATATTAATAGTTTTTTTTTGTCTTTTGTCGCTTCACAATTAATTATTCTGTGAAATATTGAAAAAAAAAATTACAATATCAATAACATTCCTCTGGGTTACCCATCCAGGGTTCAGCAGGTTTTGATTTTGTAGATGGATGTTCCGTTCGTTTCTCTTCGTAGGGGTTTGGTATCGAAAATAAAGTATCGATACTTGTACTTGGTATCGTATCGATACCAGTAAAGTATCGGAAGAAAAGTATTGATACCAGCAAGTATCGAGTATTTTTTTAAATATGAGTATTTTTTTTAAGTCTTTTGGTCATCTTAGGCTCCTAATGTCGATCAAAGACCACACCGGAAGATCAGTGTGATATATGTCCTTTCCTCAGAGTAATGAGCACAAGGGCTTCCTGGAGGATCAACCTTCCCCCTGGGTTGAATCGCAGCGTAAAGTGTACTTAAATTATTTTCACGTCAAGTTTTATTGATATACTTTTTAAAGAGTATCTAAAAAATAATTGATTTTTGAATTTTAATCAAAATCTTTAGAGCGTTAGAGAATTCGAAAAAAAAACTGAAAAAATACATTAGTAAAGTACTAGTACCCTCTGGCTGATGTGATTGAAATTTCTTGAAATACTTGCGACATAGGTACTTGGATTAAGTATAGAATTTGAGTATCGAGAGTCTTTTCGTTTTTGAGTAATTCCCATTACCCCACTTTTTTGATATTTTCCTTGAAATTAATTTAATTTATTGTGAAAAAATCTTAGATTTCAAGAAGATCGATTCCAGTTAAAATATCAAAACATATTGTTTATGTAAATTTCCCTGAAAGAGATTTTATTGCTTTTAAATGGCTGTTTTATTGCTTTTCTTGAAATTGCCATTAAAAGGAGGCGATTCCCTTTAGCTTGAATTTACGTCATTTTCACAATCATTTGAATGAATTTCAAGTGAAATATCAAAAAAAAGTGGATTAAATTAAATAGCTCAAGCAGGAAAGAACTCTCGATACCCAAATTTTATATCTAAGCTAAGTATTCATGTCCCAAGCAGGAATTTCATTCCAATCGACCAATTAGTGAAAAAAAAAAAAACTAGAATCGGTTGATCGATTTTAGTCAAATCATTACTGACACATACTCAAGTTAGTTTCCATAGATCTAGAATTTGTAGTTTAGTCTACCGTATATTTTTGATACAAACTCACAGACTATTTTCGGGAAATGTTATTTATCAAATCAGGAAGTCCCAAAACGTGTATTTCCGGCTCATTGTTGATTTAGACAGAATGTTTTACTTTTTACCTTTAGTAGTGAAAGTAAAAATTTTACCCGACACATCCAAGTATTGACATAATAAATAACAATGTATTTCCCTCCCACTTTGTCAGAAATCACCGCTAATTACAACACATTTGAAACTGAAATAATTATAAAATATTCGTCTCTTTGGCTGATATTATTTAAGAGTAGTGGTCAAAATTTAAATAACAGAAAATAAAAATGTATAAAAAAAAAAGATTTATTCTATTCCCTTTATAATAAAAAATAATCTTTTATTCTAACTTGTAAGTTTATTATTGATAGGGAATAAAAGTCAATGGCCCGAGAGGAAGACACGTGAGAATCACTAAAGATGAGTCACCGGAAAACGACTCGACTTTCCCTACGTGTAATTAACGTTTGTCTATTGGTTCATACCCATTCACTAGAAATCAACATCTTCTATCAATATATAAATTAGAAGAAAAATACATTTTATAAATGAGTAAATTGAGATCTTAGCAAGACAAGTCAAGAATACATTAGTTGAAAAGGATATTAAATAAAATCAATTATAAAGACCTGGTTTCATTCAAATGAATTATAAATCACTAACAAAAGGGGTTGTATTTATTTTCTACTGAAATTTATGCTATATAATCAACTTACATTAATATACTTAAAACATTTATTTAGACATTGAAACCAGTAAATACTAGCTTAAAAAAAGTTTTTAAAGACTTTGCAATAAAATGGTTATTTATTTACTGGTATATACGTAAGTGAACAGTGCTTATAGCCATAGCCCAGGGGTCGGCAACCCGCTGCAGGGCTCTTCAGCCAGTCTAAAATAAATATTTTAATTTCAATGACACAAATGAAAATTTATTTTATTAAAATAATAGGTCTGAGAGAATTTGATAACAACCTTGCAAGAATAAGAAATTCGATGGCTGAATGACGATATAGCCTGACAGTTGATTTCAAAATTTATATAGGATCTACTAAATTGACAGCTAAGAATAATTCCTCTTTACTATTTGAATATTCTAAAAAGAATGAGATTGTTTTTGGTAGTCAAAAACGTATGAATTTTTTTTTACGATCTTTTTCGGCATTTGAGGCTATTTGGACCCCATCCCTATTTATTTCAATTGATTGGTATCCAATTCAGAAATTTCTCGCCAGAGGCGGGGTGCGAACCCTCGACCTTTGGCACCAGATTGAAATTAAAAGATCAAAACTTGATAATTATTTCATTCACTAGATGAAAAAAATGAATTATGAATGAATGTCAATTGGAATATTTTCGTAAATATAAAAATGAAAATATTCTCAACTTATTCTTTTATTTTATTATTTAAGTTTATTCATAATTAAAGTGTTATTTTAGAAAAAAAGATGGTAAGAAGACAAATAGATTTAAATAAACTTGTTTATATATATAGAAAATTTTGGAAAATATTTTCAATTTCAAAGTAAAATAAAATGTCTAACAAATACTAATTAATATTGGAAATGAAACAAATAAATTAGATTTTCAATGTTTCTTCCCTCTTGACAAATGAAGTATGCAATTATAATTTTAACAATAGAAATTTTTAAATAAAAAATTCACAGTAGATGTTCTCGATTATTCTATAAACAGTATATAAATTTCAAAGGGTCGAAAATTATCATTTTATTGATTTTGATAATGAATAAAAGTTACGAGAATACTTATTAGGCTATTAATCAACTTTAAAATCACCCTCTTATTCATTAATAACTTCAATAGTTGAGACGTAGTAGAACGGAAAATAACAAGTGAGAGTGGAGAATGAATGAATTTTAATAGTAGGATGAATTAAGTTAGTTGAGTGTGTCAGTTGCTGAGTCCGCAAATTAATCTCAGCCTCATAGTTATGTGTCTAGGGGCAAACTTATATTTAGCGCCCCCTCCCATCTTTCATTTTATTTAATATCTAATTATTCGCTAGTATAAGCTATTCGACGATCAATTCGAATAGACTTCACGTGTCAGGCGGCTCATATAATAATGTATATAAAAAATACTGATATAAATAAAAGTGGTAGTATATAAAACGTAATTTTTGTAAAAATACAATATCTGCGCCCTCGAATACTCTGCGCTCCTGTCACTTGTTCCTAGTTGCCCCCCAAACATTTTTTTTTTTTTTTTGGAATATAAAAATAAAATATAAAAATAATTTTTTAAAAAAAAAAATAAGAGGCCAAAAAAAATCCTTCCAAACCTGTTTTGTCATGACTATAGTTAAAAAAAAAAAATGTTTATAAAAATGAAAGAAATAAGTTTTTTTGGTTTATCAAATTTATTTTCACTGCTAGTTATAGTCCTAGATTCTAGGCCCTAAATGAAGATCTGAACATAACAAGGATCGATATGAAACTTCCTATTAAGAGAGAAGAAAAAAAATTCTCGGAGAGAAACAAGAATATATAGAGTAGTTTAGTCCCATCTAATAAATAGAGTAAATAGATTAAATTAAACCCAGGGCGCGGGCGCAAAATGAGGTGCCCCTGCCCCTCTGAAAATCACGTAAACATTAAATTGCTCATCTTAAGGTGAGTACACATCTGCGCTCTGCTCCTTCGCAGCACCATGTTCGTTAGATTAGTACGGGCTTGAGCAGCTCGCGAGCATCTCAAAACCCGTACTAATCTAACGAACATGGTGCTCGCGAGCGCAGATGTGTACGCACCTTAATAAAGAAAATTGTAAAATAGCTAAATAATAGTACGTAATTTAATTAGTTTAAAAGAAAATAAAGGCCTATACTATATAGAATATTAAAGAACCTGGATTTGTACGAGAAAATTCTTAAACAATGTGGAAGTTTAATAGTCGATCATTGGCCAGGGGTTAATTAAAATTAAGTGTTTTAAATTTTGAATTTTATTGCTTGCGACTGAATTCTGTACAGTAGGCCTAATTGTCAGTTTCAGAAGTTCTACTTATTTTTGTAAAACAGAATTTTCATCTTCATAGATGGAAATTGGAAACACACGCACCAAAAACTAATCTAAAAAAATCTGTTGTTTGTTGTATATCTGTTTTAGAACTTTGAAACTTTCAATTACTGTACAATGTCGCAAGTAACAAAATTCAAAAATTAAAACATTAATTTGTTTTAATTAAATCATGGCCAAGATTAATGAGATTGACGAGAAAACTTCCATAATGCAATCGATTATTAATACGATTTCATTTTCTGTATTATTCATTAATTCAATAACACCTCAGATTCAAATCCACCATAACAAAAAAAATTATTTAAATCTAACAATATGCCTCCTCATGAAGAAGGAAATCTCAAAATACTTTTCTGAAAGTTATTTCTCAGAGTTCTTTCTATTTCATACACTAATGATTGAAGAGTGGATTTAGAAAAATACTTATGCCCCAAAGGACTTTATAAAATAAACAATGTAGTAAAACCACTAAAATAAATGACCCATACATACTCGTACACCTAAGAGAATAATTTTCATTTGTCAAACAAAAGTTTAAATATAGTTTAATACAAATATGTCACAAGAAAGTTTAAATTTATTATTAACGAAGGTGTACAGTTAATGTCACATAGCTCTATAACTCAAAGGACTTTATAGATTTTAATAAAATGTTGTAAAGAGAACAACGAATCATTTTAATTCTATTCAAATCAGAGCAGTCGATCGATAAATAAATTAAATAATAAATGAAATATATATAAGCTTAATTAGGACTAAATAATCCTAATTCATGATATATTCTTTAAAAAAGTGAGATTTATTCTGAAGCATCACCTCTCCAGAGAATTAACTCTTGTTCTGATTAAAGTGAAGAGTTTTTATTTGACTATACACGAGTGATTAAGGGAAAGGATAGATTGCTATTTGACTAGTCGTTAGGAATGTAAGGTTGTCTTTTTGAGGACCATTCCAGGTCAGTAGGCAAGTGTCTGATTAAATGGACAAGGGCACCCGAGGGCCGAGATAGAGACCAGAAGGGCAGAAGGGCAGCATGGAGTGTGGATCGATCGGCGACACCTCGGCCTTCGTTCCGTCTATCGAGCCTCGAGCGAACGCAAGCGCAGCCCTCGGCCCCGAAGCACACGACCTACATCAGCCAGAGACCTTCAGAATGCTTCCCAACAAGGGTTCTCGAAATCGAGCTCCTTCAGGAATCTATTGGAATCGCCTTCAATTCAAATGGAAATATATTAATGTTACCATTTCGAAAGAAAGTTTTTGTTGGCTTTGAGAAAAAAAAAAAGTAAAAACCGACACTCAAAAATGCATTGTATTCCTCTCTAAGGAAAAAAATACAGAATCCTTTTTAAAGGATATAAAGGCCAACCAGTTGGTCAGTTCCTGTTCTAAGGACCAAACTTTTTGAACTTTGCTTTAATTAAAGTTTGAGAAGCTTCTTTTTTAGAATATAAGAAACTAACAACAAATAAGAAAAATAAAAGTGAAAAGAGAAGACATTGGCTCTTTTGAAGGTCAGTGTAATTATAAAAAAAAAAAAAAAAAAAAAAACTTAATGAATAAATTAGATATTAATAAAATCAGATAGAAAAAAAAATATATATAGTCTATATATATATACGCGTTGTAAGAAATTTTTTTTTAATGACAAAAAACACCCACTTTTTCATTCACACACACAATTACACAGTCTCTTCGGCAACTCAAGCCATATAAGATTTTAAACGATAACCGTATTTTATTAATTAATATATATATTAGGGGTCCAGGCATTCTTATATAAGCCATTTGGTATCCAAATGGCTTAAATAAAATCATCGGGCTGCTTGGGATCCGAACCCGCGACCCTTGGTATACAAGGCCAGCAGGCTAACGCGTTGAAAACACTCAGCTCCAGGAGTCCCCTTACTATTATTTCTTAATTTTACACGTAAACAAAAATATATCAATTATATTATATTAAGCAATGTATATGCCAAATATTATCACTGACTAACTCTGAGTAATTATTAATATTTATTTAATCCAAGGACTGAAGATGGCTTTTAAATTAAAAGAACCGAAACGCCCTCGGTAATTACAACCTGCATACAGAGTCTTTTTATTGGCTGCTCCTGCCCATCTTATCCATATAAATATCCCACCTTATATAAATGTTAATCAGTCAAATTTTCGAAATCAGATTTTGGATTATTTTTTTTTTTACTAAATATTTGACTCACATGTCAGGGATTTCTCCTCAACGGATTCTGCCTTCGCCTAGATTAGGCAACAAGCTAAACTAGTAATAATAACAAAGATTTGCATTTTTTAATTTGTAGACGAATAGAGAAAAAAATATTTTCCCTAGGGCTTGAATATTTATCTATTCGACTATGAGGAAAAATAAAAACTCAATAAAATTGTTTAAAAACACTCAGCTCCTGGAGTCCTTTATTTAATTTCTTAATTTTACAAATAATCAAAAAATAATAGGCCTAGTGTATAAGAAATGTATAATTTTATGATGTAATACATAAACATTAAATCTACGAATTTATTTGAAACAATTAATTCGAATGCCAAACTCAAGTAACATGTTTTGAATATTTATTTGGTTAAACTGAGCTCTTAACCTTGCGAGGAAGCAAAAGAAAATAGAAGGTGATTTATTGGCAGAGAGAGGAGTTGTTTATATTTTTCTACTCTCTTAAAAAAAAAACAACAATAATAGACAGAAAGGAACGAAGCTAACTTATTATAATTTGCTAAATTTTAACTCCTGAGTTAACTTTTAAACGGAATTTTAATAAAAATTAATTATCTTCTGGATAAAAAAAGAACTCAAAGGAATTAGATCAAAAAAGTTCTTTATTAAATAGCAACAGGTCACTTTTTTATTAATATGACTGAAGAGACAACATTTAAACATCTCAAGGGAGACAAAATATTATTTTAACTTTTATTTTTCTCGAATGAACCCAGTAAATAACGTTTAGAAATAGTTTCAAGCTCTATTAAAAAATCACCGTGTATTCTTTCTATAATTATACATACTAGAGAAGAGGAACTTGTATGCAAAACTCATATTCACAATAGGAAAAAAGATCAGATAAATTTCAATGAGTAGGCGGACTGTTTTCCTAGAAAATTAAAATTTGCTTGGTTTTCGCGCTCTAACTTAAACGAAATAAACGGAATGCAGCGTTTTGTAACGTTTTGAATTGAACTTGATCTGCTCACTTTAAAAAAAATAAATAATGAATATCGCACAGCAAAAATGTCATTCATTTTGGGAACAGTTATTTTGATATCAATTCTATTAAAGTATCAAATAAAATAAAGATGCGTGGATTGGAAACAAAGTGGTGGCCAAACATTAAAGAAATAAAAAAAACTCAATTTCCAAGGGTTCTTATTCATTTTCATTCATCACCAGGACAATTATTTAGAAAGTAAAAATATATTGAATGGTATTTTTAATTATCTTTTTTTGTTTTAAAAAAGAGCAATCACATTGTTTCAAGACAAACGTTATTGATTTGCTAATAAGCTATTTGTCCTTATAATGAGTACTGCTTTCAAAAGAATTGACTTTAATCTTTTGTTGTCTGCTTTCTTTTTCATTTTTTAAAATTTAAGCTCTTTAAGCTTATTTACAAATACAAACTCAAATATGACCTTTTAAAAAAATTGAAATTAGAGATAAAAGGATTATGTAAAAGACCGATTACTGATGAAATTCTGAAATTTATTTTACGAGAATAATAGAATTTTATTATTATATTTGAGAGAGAATGAAAAATTATGCATAGCATGAGTTAATATAGCTTCGGTGGAATGTTAATGTAGCCTATATTGCCAGGCAGTAGCAAAGAAAGCCTTTAATAAAGAGGGCAAAAATTCCTTGCTACCCCATCAACCTGGCAATAACTATTATTCAACAAAATTAATATCAGTTTTTTTTTTTTTTTGTGATTCAAATATAAGAATCAAATGAAGATAAATGTTAGAAGGGGTAGTAAAAGGAAATAGGTTATACATCAACATTAAAACGAAAATTAGAATTGTAATTTATTTTCTGATAAAAATCTCTATATATAAAAAAAAAATTCTAAATCTAAATACTAAATAAACTAAATATAAAAATAAATAAGAGAGCATTTTTCTATTACTGTATATGCATGCGTTTAAGCAAGCGCACACACACCTGGATTTCGTGGCCTCGTGGATTAAAATTCTGTTTAGAATAAAAATATAAAATATAATAAGACATGCATCCTTGAGGATGCCGCTTACCCAAGGAGGGCGGTCTCTTCGGGACATGCAGACGTTGGCATCGTGATGGTCCTATAACAATCAACAAATGTTAAAGAGGTCAGAAAATGTGAAAATGAGACTTTGGGAAATATTGATAAAAAAAAAAAAAACGAATGAAAATAGAGAGAGAGAATGATTTATAATAAAGCAAAATTGAATGCCATATAGATAAATGGATAGCGACATATTGATATATTTGCAAAATTATTAGTATAAATAATAAAAAAAAAAATAGATATTGACAAGATAAATTTGTAAGAATAAAGCAGAGATGGAATTCATTCAGCTTTTCTGTTTCTTAAAATTTTTCAAGATCCCGATTTTTAAAAATATATACAAATTAAAATTTTCTCAAATAAAAAATCACCTATGTATAACCAGACTATTTAATTTATTTTTTTAGTCATTTCTATTGTATAATATATCTTAGGCCATATAGACTTTTAAACGATATACATAAATATTACAATATAAGAATTTATTTACACCATTTGGTATCCAAATGATTTAAATAAATTCTCATCGTACTGCCTGGAGTCCGAAGCCACTCCACTTGGCCTTTAGGTTATCAATATTGACATTTGTCAACATCTCAGTCACGGGTGGATAATTATTGCAATAAAACTTATTCATTTCAGCAATAGAAATAATAACAAAAATTAGGATGTCTGTCATTTCTATAAATTCGTAATATGTAGGGCTACATTAAATTTTTTTTTAATTTTGATGATTTGAGGGCTTCTAAAAGTGGCTTTTTCATTGGTAAAAGATTTATGTATTTTTGTTCAAACAAGCATTGAATAAATTAATTTTATTTACAAATATATAATATATGTACAATTGCTAAATGTCCGTATGTCACGCCGAGTTTGACTAGCTTTCAGTTGGAATTCCAAAATGAAATTTTCCACTCTTATAGAGGACCAACTCAGGTCATCAAATTTCCAAATGAAAAGGCTCAAAAAATTCCTAAAAAATTTTCCATTGGAAATCAATGAGTTCTATCTCTCCTCCGTTGCTAGCGGCCGAGGGGGTCGAACAGGGGCGCGGCTAGTAATTTGTAAAGATTTTTTGCAAATGTAATCTCTTATTAATATTTCTTTGATTGACGCGATTACTTATTATTGATCATTATTAATTAATTGAAGATATTATTTTGGCAATAAAAAAATCAAAAAAATTATAAGTATAGTATCGGTTTTTGAACGATGAAAATTCCACACCGGATGTTATTTTTTGAAATTAATTTCTACATAGTCTACTGCAGGTAGATTGATTGATAATTTTTAAAAATATTTATTTGGTCTTTATTCTCGAAATATTTTATTAATGAATTTCACTCTGAGTCTGTATTCAAATCTAAAGAAAACTTGGACAACGAGTTAAAAAAACTGAACGGGCCAAAAGTTACAATTTTTCACATCTTTATAGTTTTCCTTTTTTTTTATATAATGGTTTAATTAATTTTTTAATTTGATAATAAATTCATCAACGAGCGTTGATATGAAAAGTAATTAAAACAAAAATACATAAAAGGAGATAATTCAACTAAACATTAAGTAAATAGAAAACTTTTCCACCCAATTTCAAAAGAACAAAAATATTTTGATAAAAATAATTTTTACAGATTATTGACATAAGAAATGTGACAAAATTTTATTTTAAGTAAAAAATTAATTTTTTTTTTATTTTATAAAAGTAGTTTTTTAATAATAACACGCTTAAGAGCATTAATTTATTACTAAAGAAAACACTTAAAAATAGAAAGAGAGGAAAATTAAAACCATCTTTCTCTTTGGTAAAAAAAAAATTCATTCTACTCGTTTTTTATTCATTTCTTATTCCTATTAATGGGGAAATAAAAAATGAAATAATATTTTGACACTCTATATTTAAATAAAAGGACAAAAGTCATAATTTCTCTCTCTAATTGCTTTTCTAATTGTTTTCAAGGCAAACAATTAGAAAAAAAAATGTTAATAATATAGGGAAAGATAGCGGAAGTGGATGACTTAAGCTCGGGGGTTGTGCAAATATTAGTAAGAGATAAAATAAATATTTGGCACATCTGGGGTGAGGGAGGTGGAGGGAGGGGAGAGAGGAAACTTGGAGGGTAGGGCTATTTCAATTATTCCTCTGGTCTCTGCTTTGAACTTTAGAATCATGGCTAACAGCTATAAATGGATCGGACAGATGCTGTTAATTTCGATCTCACGTGCAACTCTAAGTGCACAGTCATGAATATAATTTACACAAAATTTGAAATTTTTTAAAACAAATTTCTATTGAAAAATAAATTTTCTCTATTGAATGAATTTTATTGAAGTTTGTAAAGAATTTATTTAAAATATTTTTTGAAGATCTATGATATTTTCAATTGAATAAAAAAGGTATTTTAAAAATTTTTCTTTTTAGTTTGATTTATTGATATGAGAATAAATTTTTGTTGGATCATAATTTTTATATACATCCATAGCTATGCTTTTTAAGTGGAGTAGCGAGGGAGGGGCAAGGGGGTCCCCAAATGGTCCGTAAAACAAAAAATTGCTGGATAATTTTTATTTTTATTATAATTGATTTCTGGAAAATATATTTTAAATTTAGTGGCAGTGTTATATAATAATTTTGTATATTTTACATATATTGATAATATTATAATATGATTTTCGAATGGGGGGGGGGGGCGCTAAAAAGGTATTGTGCCCCGGGCGCGAGTTAAGCTGACCACTGACCTGAAGAAGGCCACAGAATGAGTGGCCGAAACTTCGTAATTTTTACAAATAAACCACAGTTAAACCAAAAATCAAATTCTTTTACTAATGGCTGCCAATTAATTTGAATAAATAAGGATTAGACCTAAATAGTCTAAAATGCCGAAAAAGAAAATTAAGTGATCTAACAAGTAAGAATGAAATTAAAAAAATTATTTCTTCTTATCGTCGATGTTTCGGGGCCTTCATCATTCTCTTTTTGAAGTTGCCCAAAATGAACAAAGAATTCGCTACTGTAAGCCTTATAAAGGCTCGGGAGAAAAGAAAGATGAGCAACGCTGGCCTATCCCTTAGTTAGACTTGTCTCTAATGACGAGTTGGAAAATCAAATTAATTTAAAGGATGCATAGTAGCCTATATGGAGAAAGTAGAAATTTAAAAATTGTTAAGAATTTCTTTTATCTAGAGCCAATATCACAAAAATAATTTTTTCTATCAGTAAAATTCTTTATTTAATTAAATAAAAAATAAGCTCTTAAATAGGGACATCGATGTCCAGATTTAGTCAGGTGGGATAAATTTTCGACTACAAAACGAGACAAAAAAAAATTCATTTATGAAAAACTAAACAATCCCAAGTAGTTTTTTTTTTTTTTTTAATTTTTCGTACATGTTTAATTTTATTGAAAATTGATAATTGGGCCCTGTTACGTATTAGTGTGTCAAGCGCCAGCTACCGAGATTTGAGAAAATTAACATTAAAGTTTTTTGTTTTCATTTGATTATATATAATTTTTTTTTGTCAATTGTGCAAGTAACATTAAATATAAATTTTTTTAGGACATATTTCATAAAAAATACTATTAATTATAGCATTTGAAACAATATTCCGTGCTTAACTCAATTTTAAATTTTTTGGCGCTTGACACACTAATGCGTAACAGGTTCCATATATAAATGATATATTTTTTTGCTAAAATTTTTTACGAAATATTTGAAAGACAAGTGTACTGTGTCACATAAAATTTCCACTTGACTGTTTTTTCTTCAAAATTTGGAAAATATAATTATTCTTAGATAACGACAGACATTTCACTGAAAAATTTTGTACAGTTTCAATTTAATATTCTTCAAAATTTCAAGATACCAGAAAATGTAATATTATTTTTTATTTTTCTATTAAATTGAGATAAATGCTATAGAGCTTTACTTTCTAAGTTTAAAGGTTATAAAGCTTTAGAATGAAACTTGTTTTAAAAACTTCCTACTTGATCTTAGCAAAAAGGAATATTAATATTCAAAAAATAATAACTCGAACAAAATTGAAAAATAATACTACTTAATAGTCTTCTTCCCAGCAAGCTATTAATTAAGTCGACCTATATCATTGTTTTTTATAAATAATATTGCGTTTTAAATTTTTATTATCAACGTGATAATGGAAAAAATATGAAAATATATTATATATAAGAATATAATATTACATAAATGGATTATATGAAAAGTGCAAAAATTGATCAAAACATGTTTAAGTGAAATCATTTTCGTGATGTAATAAACGTGCATGCAAAGTGTGTGAGACAATAATAAGCAGAATTTCGTAAAAAAAAAGCAAAATTTAATATCTGCGTTGTTTTGAAGAAAATTTTCGAGTTTATTTACTAGATAAGACTCATTTCTTAACTGGAAATAACCTTGATTAAGGTCCCGGGATGCAGAGGTACATCCACTTTGAAGCGGTTTGAGCCGGAATTTCATTACAGGTACGAATGTCGCATTCCATCTTAGGAATATGTTCCGTGTTCACAATGAAAATAGTAATTAAAAATGATCAATTGACTTTGTCAAACACGTTTGAAAAAAAAAAAAATATTAAATAACTAAACAATTCTTGATAAAATTAATAATAATTATGATAGTCGTATCTGGAACCAGTGGCGTAGTCAGGATTTTCATTTTGGGAAAGTGGGAAGCAGCAAAAATTTTTTTTCTTATATGGTTTTTTTTTAACTAGTTTTTATTATTAATCAATTTTAAATCTATTATTTATACTTTTCGAGATTTATATATTTTGAATAAGATGAATGCCTCTATTCGAATTTGAGAAGTATCGATATATTTAACAAATGTGTATGTTTATTTGTTGGTGGGCAAAGCGCCCCTTGGTTTCCGCGAATCGAACCAGGCCGGAAAGGCTGGAGATCCTGGGTTCAATTCTCGGAGCCCATAGGGCGCTTGGTCCACCAACAAATAAACACACATTTATTAAATTATGATTATTTTTGTATTAAAAAATTTAATTCGATTTTTATAATTTTTTAGGGGTGTCAATTACAAAACATAAATAGTATAAACTCTCCTAACACCTTAAAATTTTTTTCCACTTTCTGTTAAATAAAAATTCCGGTTACGCCCGGTTGGAAGCCTGTATATTTCTAAATATTTTTGTTCTCTCTCATTTATTTATTCGACGTAAATATAAAATATTTATTTATAATGTATATTACCTATCAAAGTGACCTCATTATTCAATTAAAGTGGAATTTATAATAAAATTAATTAGAGTGATAAATAAATGGAATATAGAGGATTAATATACAAATAATTTTAGATTTTGTTATAAATTCAAATTCATATGTAAATTTAAAATTAATTTTTTTGTGAATCAATATAATGAACGATTTTTAAAATAAAATCAAAGGTCTATATTAAGAGAGGTCTATCTGAGAGGAGGAATGGACAGGTGTTTCAAAGCAAGGTGAAATTAACTCAGGCTCAGCAAGGATCTTTTTGTATCAAATGGGCCTCTTTTAGGTGCTGCCTCATCTAACAAGAAGGCAAAGTTAGAAATTACAACCCAAGCATCTGCCATTGTAACATACTGTAAATTAAAGAAAGAAATCAGGAATTTACAATACGTCCTTTCTTTAAAATTTAAATTGTTGGATACACTTTTTTCTCATTCACACTCACACTCACACACACATTCACACGGTCTTTTCGGCAACTTAGGCCATTTAAGACTTTAAACGATATCCATTATTGATAATATACACATATTAGGGGTCCAGGCATTCTTATTTAAGCCATTTGGTATCCAAATGGCTTAAATAAAATCATCGAACTGCCCGGGGTCCGAACCCGCGACGTTTGGTATATGAGGTTACAATTGTTGGATACCTATTTTAAGAAGTGTTAAAAAAAATTTTTTCTAAAGAATCATTGATGAGTAAATTTCTAAATTTCCATATATTAAAATTGATAATTATTATATTTTAAACAAGGCTTTTTGGGGCTAATTTTTCTCCAACTGCTTTTGAAGAGCGTATTTTTAAAGTAAGCAATGTCATATTGTTGATTACATAAGAACTTCAAGGATTTATAAGAAAAAAAAAAGCGATTTTATTGGAAAAAGAGTTAAATGTCAATGTTAATATGGTTTATTATTATCTTGTATAAGTTAATGTTTTTATTTAAACATTTTTAACAGATGCTTTGTTTTCAATACTATTTAGCCAAAATAAAAAAAATGTTCTTTATTTTGTCCGAAACTTTTGTCTAGAAACTTTCTCTACCTGGGGGACACTTTTAATGAATTCCAATGGCATGATTAGGGGGAGAAGTAAAGAGGCAATTGACTCACAGAAATGACCTCCAAGGACACAGAAGATAAACTATTTTACTCAACTACCTGTAGTGTTTAGAAAACGGGGGCAAAAACAGGAGAATATAAATAAAAGGATCTAAAAATAGACAAATTGCAAAACTATTCCGCTTCTCTCTGCGCTAACGAAGTATCGCTGAAAATTAATCCCACTTATCTATACTACCCTTGTATATCTAGACTCTGCAATTTATTTAAAAAAAAAAAAACTAAGTCTGTCTGTCTATCTTTTGATCTGATCCATATGCTCTGGACTGGTTTTTAAAAAGTTTTTTCTAATGTGTAGATAATTTCCGCGGAGAAGTGAGTTTAAGCTATAATCCTCTTTCTAAAAATTATTTTTATAATTAGATAAATTAAAAACGCGAGTTGATATGTTTGAAAAAATTATTTAGTGGTATAAACATTTATAAACACTTGTGTGTCATCTTCAGAAGTGATACAAGCAAGTTCTCTTAATTTTTATTCTATTTTAATAAAATTCAAGAAAAGGCTATTATAATATGCTAATTAATAAGTAAAAATGACAACACTAAGTGCCGAAAAATTGTTTATAATTAGTAGACAAAATTTAAAAAAAAAAAGGCTCGTAATGGGAAGCTTTATTTTCTTTCTTTCTTTCTTTCTCAAACGAAATTCAAACAAATTTATAATCGTATACTATATCACAGTTCACGGGACAATAAATAAAAAAAAAGAATCCCAGAATAAATTTAAAAAAAAATTAATTAGTTGAATATGGTCTAAATGGTGAAAAAGACCTTAAAATAAAACTTTAATCAAATTCTGGCTTCAGTTTTGTGTGCTAGCTATGTTGGGGAATTTTGTCAGATGAAACAAAAATTTATTTCAATTGAATTGGTTACTAATCCATTCAAATAAATAGATTTTTTTTCTTATATTCTCTAATTCAATTTTCAATTTAGTTACATTCATACACCTTTCCTTTACTATTTCTTGCTCCTTTGAGTTAACAATATAATTATACCAAATATATAAATATACCAAATTATATCCTTTTGTTGTTAATTATAAAGAAAAAATTTTTATTATGAAACTATAAATACTTTTTGAGGAAGTTTTGTTTGATAGCATATTTTATTGTTAAAGCCTAAATACCTTCAATAAAAAATTAAAAAAAGTTCTATGAAATTAAAAAAAGTTTAGTTCACATCTCTTTTATTGAATACCCAGCCATCATGATTAGTGAGTTGTTCATTTGGGTTGCCTATCTTCCAGCAATCAAATTCAAGATTTATCACCACGGTATTTTCTCACTGACGGAGAGATCCTGGGTTCGATTTTACCTGTGCTTTAAACTCAAAATGTTAAACGCACAATTTTAGTTTTATTCTAACTGCATTTAAGAAAATCGAAGAGTATATTATGGATGATAAAAGTTTTGCCTTTAACAATAAAAAGGCGATTATATTTTCAATTTTTTTCTGATTATGTTTAACAATAAAAGAATAGAATCTGATAGATGATTGTTATTTCAAAGGAGTATGAAATAGTAGATGAAAAGATGAACGGAAATAAATTGAATTAAAGTATATAAGAAAAAATGCGAATATTCAGACATCCATAAAAGATATGGTCTATGTATATCATCTTTATTGTGTGTCTATTCAAGAAATTCGTCCTTATTCTAACGTCTCCCGTTTTCCATTTATCTGTTGTATTGTCAATTGGAAGAACCTGATAGAGAATTTGACACAATAGCCGCTTTATTCTCTCTCTCTCGCTAACCAAATTCAAACAAATTTATAATCGTATACTTGTGACGGAAGAATTTCTTTAAAAAAAAATCTGGTGTGACTGGCGCACAGCACACAACTTTCTCTTACCCTTCGGTAAGAGAAAGTTGCGCACTGTGCTGGTCACACCAGATTTTTTGTGTCGAGATATATTTAGTTTCCGATAGCACCTTAGTTTCAAACTTGCATTTTAAATGTTGACTGCTTCAAATAAACTATGGTTATTTTTCAAAATTTTAATCTCATATTTGGACATTTTATACACAATATAGAATCGTAAATAAATACAAAATTTCATAAGAATTGGAAAAAAAAATTTTAAATGCCTAAAAAGTTCTAAAGGGGACCCCCTTTTGAATCGAAATTAACATACAAATCCCTATAGGAAATTAACATTGTTTCTATGCGAAGATAAGGTGGAAAGGGAATTTAAAAAGAGTAGAGACAGACGATAATGTTTGCAAGTGAGAGAGAGACATATATGTTTTCTTTGAAACAATTAAAGACACAAATAAATTTTAAAAAAATGGGAATTTAAATAATAATTGATTTTTAATCTAATAAAAAAGAAAAAGATTTAAATTCCGTTACCATGGCAACCATTTCTATCTTTCCTATGAAGAACAAGAGTAAAGTGGTCTTCAGAAGATTTCAACGGCAAAATGAGAATATACATTTTAAAGAGCATCTAAAAAATAATTGATTTTTGAATTTAAAAAAAAATCCTTGGAGGGAATTTTGAGAAAATCGAAAAAAACTGAAAAAGTACATCAGTAAAGTACTAGTACTTTTTGGCCGATTTTGTTCAAAAGCTTATTTTGAGATTCTTCAAAGGTACCTAAGTTAAATATAAAATTTCAATCCGGTAGCTCAATTCCTTCATGCTAAAAAAATGGTTCCACACATACAGACACACAGACACACACACACACACACAGACCAATTTGCGGGACCCACTTTTTTTGGACTCAGGGGACCTCAAAACATGTATATCCATCAAAATCTCGACATCGAATTTTTGACATGATCGCAATACTTTCTCTCTCTATATATTTCATATATAGGCTAAGAGAAAGTAAAACTCATTGACAGTGAATTCTTAATTCTATAATTATTCAAATAATCATAATAAAATATATTTCATAAAAACAGGATTAGCTATGAACAAACAAAAAGCGTTCGACGAGAGACAACAATAATAAAAGCGTTGATTTTGATATGATAAAATGTTGAGTTCAATGACTTATTTGAGGGTAAAATTGAATTGAGAGTTTAATAAAAGTGATTAGATCAACGATCTGTTTGTTTTGGACCTCGAAAATTATCTAAAATAAATTTAGAATAAGATAAAAATTTAATTAAGGATATAACTATTATTTCACTACCTGGTATACTGAATATTTATCAACTTTTATTGATATAAAAAAAAATTGGGAATAACTTCCTCTAGACTTTTGTGATTATTTTACACTAAAATTGTAGATCTGCAACAACTTTTGGGGTAAATACATCAACTGGAAGTATAATTTTATCTAATAAGCTTTTTCAAAAATTTTGAAATTTTTAATTTTTTATTGTCATTTTATGATAATGTAAAAAGTTTATTTTTCACGTTTTTTCAAAAACTGGATAGTTTTTTATATAACCAAAATTTCCAAGTAGGGTCTTTTTCTTTAATTATTATCTCAAAAACTTTTCAGTTAAAAAAAAAATGCGAAAGAATAAAAACCTTTTAAAATACTTACACATTTCAAAATTAGAAAAGAAAAACTTATTAGGTAAAGTACTACTTCCAGTGGAAGTATTTACTCTAAAAGTTGATACAGATCTAAAATTTTAGTATAAGTAGGCCTATATACCAAATACAAAAGTGTTATTAATTAGAATAAAATACAACGATTCGGAAGCTAATTCTGCAGCCGTCATCAGGTTAGATGGTCAATGGTCAAAGTGAATGCATCTACCTGATGACAGCTGCAAAATTAGCAGTCGAAACGTTGAATTTTATTCTAATTAATAACACTTCTCGTATTATTATTATTTGCTAAACTAAACCACAATTTGTCTTTTATTTCTAATAACAAGAATCACGAAAATCTAAATCAATTAGAATAATCAAAAGTATTTAGCAAATTTCATCGATCTGGCTGCTTGCGTTTCTAAGTAATTGCGACCACACCCACCCACAGAGACATAATTACAAATTTTTTGAATCAGGGAGGCCTAAAAACATCGAAAATTATGAAAACCTCGAGTCATCAAATTTTTTGACAATTACTATACCAGTACTTTTATATATTTCGTAAACGAGAAAGTAACAAAATACTATTTGTTATTAGAGTATCAAATAAAGTTTAAGGCTAGCTAAAAAAGTAATATATTTTTTTAAAGTCCTCTAAAAGTCACCTTTTATAACAATATTTATTATATCGTCAAATTTTTCATCCATTTCATCTGACAAAATTGGACGACATATTATGATCAATGACGAGAAATTCTTTAAATTTCTTCTAAGATTATTGATAGGAGTTGTATGGAACATATTGAGACAAATAATCCTAAAGATGAATAGGAGGGAAATTCTAAAAATTTTAACGATTTAATAAATTGTTGCCTACCTTTCAAAGAGAAAATTAAAGAGACTTTTCCAAGAAACCTCACATGCTAAAATGGTATAGATCAGATTGAAAGGGGATATGTGGGATGTTATGATTAATTCTTTTTGGAAATGAATCATATCTAATAAAACAGGTTCTTTCGAAACATATGTATTTAAAAAATCTGGTGTGAGTGGTTGCACAGCACACAACTATCTCTTATCATCGGTAATTGATTTGTTTTCTGTACTTATCACACCGAATTTTTTGTGTCAGCATATATTTAAATATTTAGTTTCGTTAACTTATTGGAAAAAAAGGAATCAAACTTCCTCGAAAATTTTTTAAATGGGTTCTTTAAAAATATCTCTATCTTTTCTTTTAGATATTCAGGTTTACTTAATTGTTATCTTTTGTTATCTAACCAGGTTTAAAATAAAGCCTAGTTTAAGATCGACTACATTTATAGATTTTATCTTTAATGGAAAGATGTAAATTTTGATTTTTTTATTATAAATATTTACAATTAAGTTTTTCAATACTTTTTAATTGATTCATGCTGATATCAAGAACCGATTTTAGTGATAAAAAAAGGTGAATAAAGTAAAAATACGGGTAAAAAAAAGAGTTTCATCAAGTTAAAGCATATGTGAGAATTCCAAGAAGTCAGGAGAAGATATCGCCCTAGTAATTATCCTGGGGAGGCAACGCCCCCGGGCTTTTATCTTATAATCTAAACAAAAACATGTTACTTCCAAATGGACAATGGACTTCATTTCAATATATTGTTCGGAGTGACGAAACTATTTTTGAGGATGGATGTAGGAATTTTGTTTACTGTTTCTGTAAAAAATTTTTTGAAATATAAACAATATTATTACAATATTATTTAAATTTTTCAAGTAAAAACGTATTGAAACGCTAATTATTAGAACAAAAATGTATAGTGAGTGATAAATTAAAGCCCATCCAAGTGTTTTCTACAGATTTTTTATAAGATGAAAATTTTCTAAGTTTGATTCATTATAAATTTTTAATAATGAAATAATCACATGTACAAAACACATGGGATGGTTTAACTTTGACACACAAAAAATCTCTAATTTCTTAAATAAATTCAACAAAAAATTTTTTAAGGAAGTTCACATGATCAGACGATAGAAAAATTAAATTGTAAGGAAAAACAAAGAGATGTTAAAATTTTAGATTTACAAGATCAATTTTATCTTTTCTGTTCAGTGATTATGAAAATTTTAGAAAATTGAATCCGAGAAATTTGTCACTTCTAGGCACGGAAAAGAAGCTGGGGAACAATTAAATAAAAGAAGGATCAAAATAATTAAGAAAAATAGATTAAATTTGGTAAATCTTTTAATCGAAACTTGAAAAATATGTTATTTTTTGTTTCCATGACAGCAGAGAGAGAGGTGGCAAACTTATGGGTAAAAAATAATTCTAGATGATGTAGAAATAAAGGAATGAAATGAAATTAAGTCTACCATTGATTTTCGAGAAGCAAAAGAGGGTTGATTAACATCTAAGGCTTCTCTCTCTGATGTTAGGCACTTGGGTGGTGAAAAGGGTGATTGGTTAGCATAGCAGAAGGATGTAAACGATAAGGAGACCTCACCTGTCGTCGATGTTGGCAGCGGGAGTTTGCGCGCGGGGCACAATACGGGGCGGAGCCCCCACGTTGGGTACCAGTGAGGCGGACGCCTGAGTGCGCTCTCGGGCGGCGCTTACTCGGCTCAGTACCCGTTTAACCGAGCCGAGTAACCCGGCCCCGGGTGTGTCGACATCGGTCCCCCTATCCTCGGGGGCTGCAAGGGTTGTCGGCCGGTAAACGCCATCAGAAGCACCGCCGTGCAGTGAGCGATACTCAGCCTGGCCGGGCATGCCTTGCACAACTACACGTGCACCATCAAACCGCCAAAACAAACGAAAAACAAAACAAAACGAAAAAACATAAAAATAAAAAAAAATAAATAAAAAATGGCGACTACCCTTAATCAAACACAAATCAACAAAAAAAAAAAAAAAAAAATCAATAATCTAAGTGAATAAATGTGTAGGCACATAAAAAGCATGCAAAATAAAATTAAAAAAAAAATGTACTCACCTAATTGTTATCTGGGCTAAGGTTAAACTTATGGTGGTTGTTGATTTGAAAGGTTTTTATGAAGCGTCAAATTAATGACGCGAGATAAAAAAAATTTTAATTCACACTTAAAATAATACTACTATTGATTATTGTTAGGCAAACAAACACTCAAAATAAGCACGGCTAAAAAAAAATATTTGGATGGATATAAGGCAATAAATGACAGTTGTAACGAACAACCCTGTGAGTAAGCTGGGGACCAGTGGGCCTGTGCCGAGTCCTGGTCGAGCCTTGCGCACTGAGCGGTTGGTTAGCCATCCGTGGGCAGAAAATCACGTGAGTGCCACTAGCGGAGCGCAAGCGACATCTTCCAGATAACAAGAGAAATGCGAGTTTATTAATTCCCGTCAGATGGCGGCATGAGCCAATAATTTGATAAATGTAACACTTTTAAATAAGTCGAAAACTTTATTTTATTCAATATCAGTAATTGCTATATACTCATTTATGAATAAACAAATGGTCTTTATTTGTTTATTTAATTTTTCTAGTAGATTTGTTTTGTATCTAGTAAGCCAATTTGGAAAAGAATCAAGTTTACAAGAGGTATTATAATAATGGGAGCCCTCGGGCTTGGCGTATTTGGTAGCGTTCCTACCTACTATACCGAACGTCGCGGGTTCGGACGCCAGGCAGTCCGATGATTTTATTTAAGCCATTTGGTATCCAAGAATGCCTGAACCCCCAATAGATATATTTACAAATAACGAGTATCGTTTCGTAAAAGAGATATATAGCACAAATAGATACTGTATAGAATTATATATTAGAATGTAGAAAAAATTAATTTGGATTTTCTATTAGAAAAAAATATAGGATACATACATTATTGAAAAACCAAATTAATAGTGATTAAATTATACCATGGTATCTACTATTAGAAAAAAATCTAATCAAGATTATTTGAAATGAGTTCGATGGAGTTCGGAGTTTAACAATACTCATTATTTAAATAAGATAATATTCGGGGTCCAGGCATTTTTATTTATACCATTTGGTATCTAAATGAATTAAATAAATATTCATCGGACTGTCTAGGATCTGAACCAGGGTCCTGTGCCTTTAAAGACTATCAATATTGACACCTCTCATGAAGGGGGGGGGGGCGAAAGTCTACTTGACTTTAACAATTGATGTCCTGAGTGATTAATTCGTTTGTAATTAATCCTAACTATATTTGATCGTAACTTACTAAGGAAGGAAATTACTCACAGTAAAGCTTAAACAATTTGCGCTATAGATTTGTTGATGGAATCGTATATTGGCGTCTAGTGTAAAAGTCCGCATGTCTGATAATAGAGGGCAATAGCCTACCAGGAACCGTTTTTAGCGTAGAGCAATCAACTATAGAAAGTTTGAGAGATCCATGTACAATTTTTGTCTTGACTTTGGAAGATTTTTTAGTCTTCGGCATCTTTGGCTAGAGATATTTTAATCAATGCCTCTTATGCTATGTTAATTATTATACATGTGAAACAGACACATTTATTTATTCATCGTAATTTTAGTCCTACCAAATTTTATCAAACTAGCTCGTTGAATTTTTAAGATAACATGTTCACGCACACGCACAAGAACGGAAGCACACCCACATAATTGCAAAAATGCTTTTTTTTATTCAGAGAGGCAGGGCTCCCAACATATAAGACAGAAATAGCCCGGGACCCTCAGCTTCTTGCTTTAAGGGAACTATTAAAATTTTTTTACTTTACCTACGTTGATTGGAGAGAGCAGTCAGAAGATCGCACAGAGCGCAGTGGATTTAATTCAATAGAGATTTAATAAAATAAATTATTCATTCTCTAAAATAAAATTAAATAAATTTCTGAATTTTTTTAATCTTTTAAATTTGTTAAACTTCTGGTGGCAAACCAAAGGTCGAGGTTTTGCATCCCTTCCCAGGCGGAAAAATTTACTTCAATTGAATTAAATACAAATCAATTGAAATAAAAAGGAACGAGATCTAAATGGCCTCAGATGTCAAATAAGACCTGCCTCTCTAAATTAAAAATTTAAAAAAAACTGGTGTGACTGGTCGCACAGCACACAATTTTTTCTTACCATCGGTAATCAAAAGTTGTGTTATGTGCTTGTCACACCAGATTTTTTTTGTGTCAAATAAACATGGGAAAATATTTATATTTTGTTACAATGGCAACCATTTGAAGTACAAGAGTAAAGCGGTCTTCAGAAGATTTCATCGGCAAAATGAGAATATACAGTTTAAAGAGTATCTAAAAAATAATTGATTTTTGAATTTTAATCAAAATTGTTTGAGGGAATTTTGAGAAAATCGAAAAAAACATACTGAAAAAGTATTATACATCTGTAAAGCACTAGTACTCTTTGTTCGATTTTGTTCAAAAGCTTCGTGTCACGTCTCAGGGGAGTACCTGGCTTAAATATAAAATTTCAACCTCCTAGCTCGTTTCATTCTTGAGATATTTTGTTCACAGACAGGCAAACCATGTCGCGAAAACCACTTTTTCCTATTTCAGGGGACCTCAAATCATATATATCCCTCAAAATCTCCACACCGAATTTTTGACATGATCGCAATACTTTCTCTCTCTATAGGTACAGTATATATTAAAATATATATATAGATAAGAGAAAATAAAAATATTATTAAACTAAAATTCACTATATCGAGGTAATATTTTATTAATCTTAAATTAAGAGGAAAATATTGATCCTTCAATCAATAAATCTCATGTTTGGCCCACCAACAAAAAAATGTACTCACAAACAGGGACGGCTTTAGCGGGTAGGCAGGATAGGCAACTGCCTACCCAATAATAATGTCACTTTTGGCATAAGCTACAACAGAATTCAATTTTAATAGTTATTTAATTAATATCCACTGTTTTAGTTAAAAAAAATATCATCCTTTTCTGTGTAAGTAAACGTTTTTATTTCACAAAACAATTACTTTAATTAAAAATGTTGACACCCCGGAAAGTTACCTACCCAATATCTTCATCCTAGAGCCGCCCCTGATCACAAATTGTTAAATAAATCTCAAATTTAATTAGTTAAATTGTAAATATTAAATATCCTTTTAAAGCTATGCAAGCTGCCCCTTCACTATATGCAACCATTTAACTTAACTTTGTTAACAGGTTGCCTACGTAATCAGTTTAGATTGCTCGGTCAAACAATCACATTTAGCATTCAAATTTCATCCTGTAGATAAATTGGCCCGAGAAGCAAATTCATTCACCTTATATTGCATTAAAATTATTAATTACTTCTAAAGATTTTTATTTTAATAATACTTAATTGTTTTATAGCATACACAACGTATTGCACAATTTTGTTTTAAATTAGGTTATTATTTATTATGATAAAATTAATTAATTGCGCTTGTCTCTTAATATCCTTTTTTATTTGTAAGAAGATAGAAAGCAACCAAATAAAACACCAAGGGCAGATCCAGAGTAATTTTTCGGGAGGGAAGTAATCTGGTGTGACTAATCGCACAACACACTCTTACTTTTGTCAATATAAAGTTGCATTCTGTACTTGTTTGCCAGATTTTTATGATGATGGAGTAATGAAAAAAACAAGACGAATGTAGCCAAATATTCTTTTATTTTAAATCTCGCCCTCACGGCTGACGTTTCGGCCCAAGTTCTAGGGAATTTTCAGAGCCGGCTGGCAATAATCAAAAAAGTGTGGAAATTTGCAACAACAGAGACAACATTCAGCATGTGGTCCGCTCATAGCAAAACATAGAGAATGATGATTTTTTATGTAGTATATGGTGTCCGCAAGTTCTCGCTGTTTGTCAATAAATGACTCAAGCAGTAGGAGCTTGTCGATTTTGACAGATCGAAAAGGTTATGTACCATGCTTAGATATATGGTAAACATACCGCTTTGACTCAGTAGTGATTTTGTGTTTGCGTCATATACTTTTGGTTGCGTGAAAATGTCTGAATTTGTGCTAAATAAGTGTGATTTGCGGCAAGTGTTGGTTTTCTTCTTTCATTCGAAGAAAATAGAGGCACGACTCCATGACAACGCTCGGTCTCACTTTGACGAACCTGTTAAAACCCACTTGGCAACGCTCAAATGGAAAGTCCTACTCCACACGCCATATTCCCCAGATATTGCGTGGTCAGATTATTATTTGTTTTGTTCCATGGCACATGGTCTGGCTGATCAGCAGTTCACCTCAAATGAAGACATCAAAAAATGGCTTGAATCGTGGATAGCCTCAAAAGACGAACAGTTCTACAGTCAGGAATTCGAGTTCTGACAGAATGATGGGAAAAAGATGTGGCTAGCTATGGGCAATATTTTGAATGATTAACCATTTCTTCATAAGAAAGTTGCATTTTCATAAAAATAAAAACAGCGAGAACTTAGTTGCGCATCTTATATAAATCAAATTTTTAAGTATTAATTTTGAAAATTTTAGATTAATAAAAATTTAATTTCCAAGAAAAATATTTTCTCAAATCTCGGAGGGCGGGGGGTAATTACCCCCTTTAGCCCTTCTTCTATTTTAATAAATATTAAATTTAAATTGTTAACAGTTAGCTTTAGTTGAAACATTATAAGTAGAAATTAGTTCAAATTTATCAAAAACTCTAACAAGGAGAGTACACGGTTGACTCGTCACCGATTTTGATCTCCTTTTATTTGGTGAATCTATACTGAAAAATATTTGCATTCTGATCGAAATTTTCGTCCAATGCGCCCTGTAACAATTTTTTTTTCTCATCTGAAATTTTAAAATCTGAAAAGGATTGTTATAAGGCTCAAAGAAAAGCATATAAACAACAACAACTGATAGCGTAACGGGTAGAGAAGAAGATTAGTAATCAAGGGATCCCAAGTTCAAAACTTGGGTTGTCATTTTTTTTTTTTTTTTAGTATTATTTATTGTATAAAAAATAAATATTATATTATATTATAAAAATATTTTATTTATATTTACGACATATTTATTACATATTTATACAGAAAATAATGAATAATAAATCAATTAGATATATTGTATATACTGTATGTCCGAAAAAATATTACCTTTTTTTTTTAGAGACGCAAAATTTTTGCCACCAGCGAAACCAAAATTTTCTTCATGTGCCGTTCGCGGAACATTCCCCCTTTTGTGAAGCCAACATTTTCGCGCTATGGGGTTGCGCAAACATTTCGGGGTGGGGGGGGAGGCGAGACCCATTAATGGCTCTATATTCCTATATATGTAGGGTATATGCCCTCGGCCCCTCGACCTCCCCCTTATATACGCCCCTGAATTATTCATTTATATATCTAATTTACTTATTATTCATTGTTTTCTGTATAAATATGTAATAAATATGTCGCAAATATAAATAAAATATTTTTATAATATAAATATAATATTTATTTTTTATACAATAAATAATACTAAAAAAAAAAAAAAATGACAACCCAAGTTTTGAACTTGGGATCCCTGGATTACTAATCCTCTCCTCTACCCGTTACGCTATCAGTTGTTGTTGTTTATATGCTTTTCTTTGAGCCTTATAACAATCCTTTTCAGATTTTAAAATTTCAGATGAGAAAAAAAATTGTTACAGGGCGCATTGGACGAAAAGTTCGATCAGGATACAAATATTTTTCAGTATAGATTCACCATATAAAAGGAGATCAAAATCGGTGACGAGTCAACCGTGTACTCTCCTTGTAAGTCAATCCCACTTATTATTATGTTTATGACAAGGACACCTTAAAAAACTTTCATTGGTACTGAGGATGGCAACTGTTATAGTTACCGAAACGTCTGCCTTAAAGCGACTCCAATCTCCCAGAACCCAATCTCATTTATATATTATATTGTACTTTAGAATTTGTATTCTGTAGATTAAACATTGATTATCTAGTATATATACCAATAAATATTTGGAAACATCACCTCGTGTTTTTGAGTTAATTTTAATGAATTTTATTTATTTTAATAAATGCCCCCGGGTGTGGCGTAGTAGGTAGCGTGCCTACCTCCTATACCAAAAGTCGCGGGTTCGAACCCAGGCAGTCCGATGATTTTATTTAAGCCATTTGGATACCAGATGGCTTAAATAGAAATGCCTGAACCCACAATAGATAATATTATATTACAACGGTTATCGTCCAAGTCTCAAATGGCCTGAGTTGCCGAAAAGACTGTGTGAATGTGTGTATGAGTGTGAGTGTGAATAAGAAAAAAGTGTGAATGTTTAAAAAAAAAAAAAAAAAATTAATAAATATTTCCACCAAAATATTATTTATTGAAAGTAATTAAATTCATATATTCCAGTGATCTCTCGGCTTCAACAGTGGTGTTAAAAAAAATATATAAATGCATTTTACCCGTTCTACATTTTATAAGCAAATGTTCCTTTAAAGGGTTTGCGTTGTTTTGTGGTCGTTTCGATTCCTGATACTGTCGTCAGATCGACGGTTTATACTTCCCAAATGACCACAATATCTCACGTTCCTCTCCATCTCTCCTCTTGTAGACGTGCGGTCATGATAATAATTTGATTATCTTACGTGACTGTTAAAAAGTTGCATTGCCCATGGCCCATGTTTACGGCTTGAGTAAATTTGTTTACGAGTTTCTGAGGTAGACAAACATTCTGCCAGTCCCTTTTCCTCACATCAATATGCAAGGCAAAGTGCATGTATACGTTCTTCACTCTCGTAACGAGTTCCATTTTGAAAACGATAAAAAATTTTAATACAACAAAAAGAACATAACTACCCTAATTTAATATATAAATTAAGTACTTAAAACTTATCATTTTAACATTTAAAAAAAAAAAAATAAAATTTCTGCAATTCTATTATTTATTTAAAAAGGATCTCTCTCTTTTTAATAATTTAACAATCTAAGTAGTTAAAGGTGTATTGTCCCCTTGAGAAATTTTGCGAGTGAAAATTTTATTGAGAATCGATTTGATATAACTTATAAAAAAAATAATTTCAATTTCATTCTATTGGTAGAAATTCGTTTAAAATTTATAAAGGCTATGTGTAATGTAGTTCATTAATATTTAATGCCTAGTAATTTATTTAAAATATTAATCTGTTATTACTTAAAGACAGATCTAGTAATTAAATATGTGGAGACCACAAGTGGCTAAGTTTAGAATCTTTTCTTCCTCCTTTCCCTATCTCGTCAAGCCTCAGGCTGTACGACGAGCCTCTTATCAGTTTCATTAGGAGGAAGTGATTAGAAAGGGATAATATAATCAAGAAGAAAAGGAAATTTAATAAAATTTTTAAAATACAACGAAGTGTTTTTTATTAATACTTGTATTTATTTATCTAAAATTTCAAAATGCTCTGATACTGATACTTTTTTCCTTTCTCTTACCTCTATATATATGTTAATATATATAGAGAGAAAGTATTGGATTCATGTCAAAAATTCAATGTCGAGATTTTGATGGACATACACGTTCTGAATCCAAAAAAGTGGTTTTCGCGACATGGTTTGTGTGTGTTCAATTTTAAGCATGAAGTACTTGAGCTACGAGATTGAAATTTTATATTTAAGTTAGACACCTCCCTGGAGCGTGAAAATAAGCTTTTAAACAAAATCGGCCAAAAAATACTAGTACTTTACTGATGCACATTTTTAGGTTTTTTTCTATTTTCTCAAAATTCCCTTGATTAAAATTCAAAAAACAATTATTTTTTAGATGCTCTTTAAAATGTATATTTTCATTTTGCTATTGAAATCTTCTGAAGACCACTTTACTCTTGAACTTCATAGGAAAGATACAGAAATGGTAACAAAATATAAATATTTTTCTTTTTATAATTTTACATCTTGAATTCAAAGTGCCCTACTGTCGGAAACTAAATATATCTCAACACAAAAATCTGGTGTGACAAGCACAGTACACAACTTTCTCTTGCCGAAGGGTAAGAAAAAGTTGTGTGGTGTGCAACCAGTCACACCAGATTTTTATATTTTCTTTTCTTTTTAATATTATTAAATTATTACTTTTTTTAAAAAAGTCCCCGGGTTTCCCCGGTTTTTTCTTTTCCCCCACCCCCCCCTCCTTTTGGCCCCAGTACCCCCCCCCTTTTTTAAATTTTATATCGTTTCATTTTATAAAAACCCCCCCAATTAAACGTTCAGTTTTTCTCCTTTGAGGGGGGCGGGTTTTGAGAAATTAACTCAATTATGCAATTAATAAATAAAGAATTATATTTTTTTTTTATTTTTATTAAATTATCTTGATAAATTGTAATTTTATATGTATATATTTACTTGATAAATCGTAAATTTTAAAAAATTTCTGTCAAAGAACATAAGAGGGTTTCTATTGACTTAACCTCAGCCATGAAGATGCTCGCATAGTCGACCGAAACGTCGCTGTGGGTTTGGAGACGAGGACAGAAGAAGAATAATCTTAAACATGTTTGCTGCGCTAAGTTTCCACTTGTTTCAGCTATCAGCTTCCGTCTTCAGAGAAAATTGAACTTTTTACGTTTTATTACTTCAATTTTGTATTATTCACTCTTATTATTTATCATTCATCTTTTGAGTGGACAAAGAAGAAAACTACGAACTAATTTAGTTAATTTAATTTAATAAGACTGGTCTATACCTAAAACTTGTAAATAAAATATTAATTTTTATCCTTATATTAGAGTAAATGATACCGAAACCTTATTCTGATAATGATGAAATTTGTTTTATTCCATTGAATAAATCAAATTTATTCCATCTCTCAAAGTTCTTTTTATATTTAATTAATTTTTTTGGCAAATATTTTTAAATTATTAATTAAATTATATAAAATATTTAATGAAATACTATTTGTTTATTTGAAAAAAGTAATTTAACAAAATTGTATTTTTTGTTAATCAAATTGTGTAAATATTTAAAATTATTTTGCTTTTTGATTAATTGGATTTCATTCGGTGCTGCGTGCTATTTAAATAGCACACGAGATTCAGGGAGAGATTCACAAACTTATCTGACAGTAAAATGCAAAAGAGAAAAGTTTCAATCATGACAACGATTCATTAGTAGCAACGAACTCTCAACTGACTGAATTCTTACTATAAAACTCATCCATTATTTTTGATTACTTCTCTTTTAATACATTTAGAAATAAATTTTACACACTTTATTTAAATTTGAGTGTTTCTATGTTTTACTAATTAATAAAAAATAATTATTGATATTAATTAGAACCATTCGCACTAATAAAAAAAATCTGGTGTGGCTGGTTTCTCTTACTTTAAGTAATTGAATGTGTCTGGAAGATGGGCATATGTTACATTTTTCATTTTTTTTTTTTTGTCTTTAATATCCTTTTTCTAAAGTAATTCCCTGGTGGTTTAACATATTAATTTTTTTAGTCAAAAAATGGAAGAAGGTCATGTGTGACTTTTGCAATTAATTAGTTCCTTAACATGAGCAACTTCAGTTTTTCGCTTCTCCTGTAAAATTTTAAAATTTTAACTTATGCCCTTCTTCCCATTCAATTGAAAGTTGTGTTCTGTGTTTGTCACATCAGATTTTTATTTGTGTCATATATTTGGTTTCCACCAATATATTAGAATTCAAGATGTAATAAAATTTATTTGTTGAGTGTTGAAGTGGCTGTGATTAATATCTTAAAAGAATGGAAGGAGGTAGCAGCCAGGAGGAGTGTCTCCAAAACAATGAAACTCCCAGATATTGCGACGTTTCGGTCCAAATTTATTTGACCATCATCAGGCAATCAGGAGTTGTCATATGTAAATTTATATATATATATTTAATCATATGTTGCTTCGACTTGTTAATGACATTAAAATTTTGCTCATCTGCAATCGAAGGCTTAGATATGTGAGGAAGTAATACTTTGTCATTAACAAGTCCGAAGCAACATATGATTAAATATATTTATATAAATTTACATATGACAACTCCTGATTGCCTGATGATGGTCAAATAAATTTGGACCGAAACGTCGCGAATATCTGGGAGTTTCTTGTTTTGGAGACACTCCTTCCTGGCTGCTACCTCCTTCCATTCTTTTAAGGTAATAAAATTTATAAACAAGGGAAAATATTTATATGGCAATCATTTCTACTATCTTTCCTATGAAGAACAAGAGTAAAGTGTGATTCAAAAGATTTCAAGGGCAAAATGAGAGTACAAGTGGTCTTCAAACAATTTTGAGGACAGAATGAGAATATACATTTTAAAGAGCATCTAAAAAATAATAGATAACTTAAATACAAAATTTTAACTTCCTAGCTCTTTTCGTTATTTTGTTCACAGACACACACTTTTTAAAAAATGTATCATATTGTACCCTTACCCCCTCCCCCAGTCCCGGCCCCTATGCACGGGCACACAGATAGACAGACAGACCATGTTGCGAAAACCACTTCTGTGGATTCAGGGGACCTCAAAACGTATATTTCCATCAAAATCTCTAATTTTTGACATGAATCCAATACTTTCTCACTTTATATTACATATATAAGTAAGAGAAAGTAAAAAAAAAAATACTTAGCAATATTTATTTTATCAAAAAAAAATACCAAAGAACTAGTTCAAATCGAGGAATTCAACCGATAAGTCGAATCCAAAAAAAAAAAAAAAAAATTTCTAAACCCCAATGAAGCCTCGTCATCGCTGATTGGTTTAATCGCTCTGAAAGAAATCCATTGATTGTAATATTCAACATTATTATGCAATCAACGATATGTCATGTGATGAATGATTACACATATCCTAGACATGATTTTTCACGAGAGGGGGGCTTTCTTCATCTTAACCCAATAACCTTAATGGTGTAAAAAAAATAAGCTACGTATATAAAGCTAATAATTATTAGAATTACTCTTTTAAAAGAAGTTGTTTAAAATTTTTTTTTTTTTTTAATCGATATCAATAAAAAGAAAATATCTCAGGTTAGATACAAATACCAAACTTCCCCAAGAGTAAGAGAAAAATTAAAAACTCTGGTGTGACTGGTTGCATGGTTGAGATATACATTTAGTTTCCGACAAAACATTCTAACAATGTAAGACTAAAGTACAGTACATTTGAATTCAAGATGTAAAATTTATAAACATTGGAGAATATTTATATTTTGTTACCATGGCAACCATTTCTCCTATCTTTCCTATGAAGTACAAGAGTAAAGTGGTCTTCAGAAGATTTCAATGGCAAAATGAGAATATACATATTAAAGAGCATCTAAAAAATAATTGATTTTTTAATCAAAATTAGCCTTCACTCTGTTGGCAAACATCCCAAGACATTGAGTCCCCTTGCAGTTATTGGCATATTAGAAAGAGAGAGCGAAACGGGGTAATATTGAAGAAGAAATCGGTAGAAGTAAAATGACCTATCTCAATTTTTGATATGCACATCAATCAATTTGAAATTCTCTGCAGAATCCTCTCGACAGTTTATTTAAATTCGTCAAGAAACGATTAAAATTCACGTACTTGATCTATGAAAACAGTCACTAACCCTGCTTATCTCAGCAGACCCACATGTGCATGTTGTGTTTTGATTTTGTCTTTTTTTTTTTTTTTCATTCACACTCACACTCACACACACATTCACACAGTCTTTTCGGCAACTCAGGCCATTTAAGACTTTTAGACGATAACCGTTGTAATATATATTATCTATTGTGGGTTCAGGCATTTCTATTTAAGCCATCTGGTATCCAAATGGCTTAAATAAAATCATCGGACTGCCTGGGTCCGAACCCGCGACGTTTGGCATAGGAGGTAGGCACGCTACCTACTATGCCAGACCCGGGCGTCTTTTTTGTAAATTGGAAAAAAAAAGTTTTTGTTATATAGTATAGTTCAAAAACTAGTTTATTTACTTTTCAAAATTTAGAATATTGAGATTCGTCACAATGACGAAACGTCGGGTAACTCGTGGTTGCCATTCACGTATTCTTCTTAAGCGGAAATCTCTCTTACTTAAAATGTAAGAAAGGATGCCATAAATTTATAGACTTATCATCAAATATTTTATATATAAGGCTCACATACGTTTATATATAATTATAATTTATTGGATAGTTTTCTGATTGACTCTCATGATATCTTAAATATTGTGTGTTCGAAATTTTCGATTTAGTATAGATACCATTTTAAGGAGATGAAGAAGAAGGATCTCGTTAATATTTGATTTCGGAAGGCCATTGGGCCATTGGTTCGTTGACGACCGGGACGTGGAGCCCCGGCAAAAGCACTTTTGCCCACCTCCCTAACAACTTCATGTATTAGTTAAGTTATATAGCTGGTCACATGTGCAACTGCACCAAGTCCAACCAGATATTCGCCTGCTCTGCTCACGCCTCGCCCTTCCTCTTCCGGGACAGCAGCTCTCGCCTCGCGTCTATTACGCTTTATATGGCCATCCAGCTAGCTATTAAGATCATTCCTAAATAAGTCCTCATTTATCTTTCATAAAGCCACCAAAGGGAACATCATCTAAGATAATCAAATTCAAATATATGATAAATTATTAAATTTTTTTTCTCTCTTACTAGGTTCCTTTTTTTTATACTAGTTGAAATTTATAAAAGTGCTATAAAATTCTTCTATGAATATAAAGGAGAATATTAATAAAACAGTTTTTAAAATTTTGGCATACTCGGAGAAAATGAGATGGGAATAATTGTATTTATAGGTAAAATAATAGAGAGCCTGATCGATCAATTTATCTGAAAATCTAAATATTAAACATTCAAAAGTATTTTGGAAAATAAATTATTTATTTTAGGATTCCGCTAAAAAACAGAAAATAAATTTTGCTTTTATCGAATTAATATCGATAAGGCTTTTAGCAGTGCGTTAATAAGACTTGAATTTTTAATAATAACGTTTAGTAATTGAAATGAAAATACAAAATGTCCTTAGATTTAATCTAATGGCCTATCTTAAGGCTTCATTTTGAATTTGATAAAATAAGAGCAAGTAGCTAAACCCTCGTAATTAGACGAATTGAGAGGATCAAAGCTACACATGATTAATCTTGTATATATTTTGATTGTGTATATTTTGATCAAAGAGTCCCCCACTTCGAACATGTACATGTTGGAAGGGAGGGACTCTGATACATCAGTAAAGTACTAAAACTGATTAGTCGATATTTAGTCGATTTTATTCAAAAGCTTCAAGTTGCAAATATAATAATAATAATAAATAATAAATAATTTTTTCATAGGCTTGAGATATTTTGTTCGCAAACAAATGGGGGCCATCAGGAGGCCTCAAAACGGGTATTTCCATCAAAATCTCGACATTGAATTTTTGACATTATTGCAATACTTTTTATATATTAATATTATAAATAGGAGAAAGTAAAAAGTACTTATTGAATATGTTTTCTTCCAGATTTTATAAAATTCATCTTTCTTCGTCATTAGTGTCAGACTTAACATGTTGTGGTAACTCTGAGGAGTAACCTTCAATAATACTGAGGTAGGTTCCCAATTCCTTTCTCAGGAGAAGGCAAAAAGATCTCAAATAGATTTGAATAATTTTTTGCCTTAAGGTGGATTTGAACTTTGTCATCAACTTAACTGCTTTATCCCCTCGGCTAATCGCTTTCCCATGAAATGTATATAGGCCTATTAATTGCAAATTTGTGAAATTTCACAATGAGATTTTGTATAAAAAACCGATCAAGTTCTTTGTCAGGATTATTGCAGATATTATATTATATGGTCCACCAATAATTCACAGTCATGTTATATCTATGACTAGTTAAGTCTGAATCGAAGTATTTAATATCTTATTCAAATGTATAGATTTCGAAAAATATTTAATTATATGATGGGCCTAGTTTTTTTTTTTATATATCTAACATCATCTATTACTTTCACAAATAGACAACTGCCTAAGGCGGGCTTTGCGACTAGTTTATTTATATATTACAGTTGGTTTGCTTTCTTTGAAAGAAGGAAGAAAAGATTGAATGAAAAAATCTCTAAATTTCAATGACATTCGTTATCGAAGTGAATGAATGATTAAATCAAGGACAAATGTTATAACATCCGCTATTTGCATTTACACCCTTTCGAGGTTAATTAAAAATATTTTTAAATTTTATTTTATGAAAGAAAGTATTTCTATAAATCATTTTTATTTCTTTACTTTATATTTAATTTAATTATACTCTTTTGACTACAGAGGTTTTTTTAAGGTTGACAATGTTACTAGACATATTTTAAATAATTAAGTATAAATGCGGAAGGGGTTCTACAGAAACTGGGGTTTAAATTTTATGTTCCTATAAAATAAGGTCTTATAATAGAATAGCCTAATAATTTTCTTTTCGAAATCTTGATCTTGAGACATCCTGTCTTAGGACAAAAAAAATAGAACGTTTTAGTTTGTCTCTTTCTTCATTAGAAGAAATTGAAACTTTACTAAAAATTTCTTTCCAACGCTTGAGACGTTCGAAAAAAATTTTGGATTCTAAAAGCGTCGTAAACTTGAAAACGTGAATCCCTATCCTTAAAAAACTTTTGCTAACCAACACCCATTTAATGAATTGCTATTTCCAACAATTTTGAACTACTTTTGTTAAATAACAATCTATTGTTAAGGAATCCAATTTGATAATAGAAAATTCAAATTATTAGAAAAAATTTTATATTCCTTCAAACAATGCTGTATTTATTTATGAATTGCTTTCAATTTCATTATTGAACAGAACTTGAAGGAGGTTTTATTTTACGAACAAAAAATCATAAGTTAAAAAATGAAGCAGGTGTTTTATTATTAAATATTCGGAGGGCCCTGGCAAGAAAATAGACAACAGCGACCACGAGCTTTGTAATCGGATGGACGCCGTAGAAAAACAAGCATGTGAAGCGTCCCTCGGTAGCCGTTCGTATTCTATTATAATTAAAATATATAAGCCTACGTGAAACTAACCTAAATGGCCTCAGAAGCCGAAAAAGAGAAGTAAAAGAGTAAGGAGTTACTCTCTTTAGAATTATATTCAATAGCAATCATATCGTGTTTATCGGTGGCAAAAATGCCTGGTGGCTTAATGCCAACATCCTTTTTAAATAAATAAATATCGATATGGTGCTTTATAAGAAAGTTAATATCCTTGAATAAAGGAGGGATTATTAGATACTTAATTAAAGAAAGGAATAGGTGATTATATTAAATTATCTATAGGTATTAACAAATATTTTTCCTATGATTATTCATTGAAGCCAATATTTATATATTGAATAATATATTAATTATATATTTATTAATATTTAATTATAAGATTTATTAGTAATATTTTAAATTGAATGTGATATGTTGGAGCCAAGCCCATCTTTTGAATAATGAATAAGGAAGATATTTTTTAAAAATTAATCCCTACCATTCTCGTTAAAAGTATAAAACACAAGTTTTCCTTATCGAAAACAATGGAACATGAAGAATTAATCAGCCCTTATATTTAAGAAAATTTATGCAATAAACAAAAATGTTTTGGAGAACTTTCCCGGTCAATTTAATAATTAATTTAAACAAATAGAAGTATGGTGGCTGTGAATAAAGTTGATTGGAGAAAGGGCAGGTTCAGCCAAATAAAAAGCCTTTATATGCTTCTCGACTCCGGAGACGTTTCGAGACAAATTTAATATCTCATCATCAGTCCGAATCGAAATGTTGCATAAAGGTCATTAATTATACAGTACATGACATGTGAATATATTATAATGAAAACGTCTCGAAGTGCACATGACATAAGAATTTCTCAATTGAGGCTTTTTATTTGGCTGAACCTGCCCTTTCTCCAATCAATTAATTTAAATTATAAGAAGCAAATTTGAATCGGGCCTTGGTGTAGTGCTGACCATATGTACCAAGGGTCGCGGGTTCCCAACCCGTCTCATGTGACAATTGAATTGGTAGTCAATTAAATTGAAATAAATAAATAGAGACGGGATTTAAATGACCTTCGATGCCGAAAAAAACCTTAATTATAAAAAAAAAAAATTTGAAACGATAATTTTTGTAGATAGATTAAATAGAATTTTTAAGGCATGGGACTCAATATCAAATATCATACTATAATATAAAGCGCTAGCGGCTAACTTCCTGTCCCTATCAGGGCACTGATTGGCTAGAATTACAGGAAGTGAATTGGGAGAGGGAAATTTAAAATTTAAGTCAGAGAGGAAAATTTTAAAATTTAAAGAAGGCGAGCAATTGCAAAATTTCCAAACAGTGAGCAAGAATAAATTTGATGCATTTGCTCGCCCAAGGCGAGCAAGGAGGTCCAGGGGCGTAGCCCCCTGGCAAGTGGGCTTTACCAATTGTTGTTTCATATTTAGCAAGTAAAAACCATTCTGTAATAATAATATTTTTTAATCTATGCCAAAAAATAGGCCGCAATTATCCAGTGAACGATTGAACTTAAGTGTCATTATTGGCTAACTATCGAGCCTGAAGGTAAAATAGAAAGAAAAAAAAATTTAAATTGAAAACATATTCAAATTCTATTTATGGCTTCTTAATTTTTAATAATTAATTTCATGATTCAAAAGAAATGGGTCAAATAAAAAATTGTTGATAATAAAAAAAAAAAATCTTGACATCGAATTTTTGACATGATAGCAATACTTTCCACTAAGAATGTATGAAATTTAATAAAACATCGATTGAGGTGATGTTAGCTGGGTGGTATTACAAGGATAAAAAATCCATGTTTCGTTAAAACTAACCATTTTCACTAGTCACACCAGATTTTTATAACTTCCATTAACTTCAGTTTTTTCTTTTAATGAGGATCTAAAAGATACAAAGATTTTGTTTTGTGACCTCAAGGGGATCACTTTTCGTCCCTTGGGTTGAAATTTTTCTTATTTATATTGGCTTCCTTTTTATTTAGAAAAATAAGGTTTAGAATATCTAAAATGTTCTTAAAAAATAAACTATGCAGGAAGTGGATAAATAGACATAAAATAATTGCATAGACCAATTACTAAAAAATTTTAGAAAAACATCAAATTAACAGTAAAATTTAAAGTAAAAAAGTTATCTTATTCAAAACTAAATATAGGCCTACTGCAAAGAAATAAAAAATGTTCTTTAATAAAAAATGTAATCTTACTATATACCTGTATTTTAGACTATGAAAAAATCCTTAATTAAAAAGTTATATTTGTCTTTAACAAAAATTAATGGCGATGGAGTAAAAAAAAAAAACAAGACTTGTTGGGAAAATTTTATTTTATTCGAATTAATGCTTTCACGCTTGACGTTTCGACTGCAAGCAGTCCTCAAAGCCCGTGAAAGAGTTAATTTAAACTGCACAGGTCTTGTTTTTTTTTTCTGGCGCCATTACCATTAAATTTACAGCAACAGAATTTCGTCAATTTAATGACCGTTTATTGAGTAGCAAGATATATGTTCTCTGTCTGATTACCTTAACTTTTCCTATCCCATAAATTTTATCTGTGGGTATGAAATTATAAGCAGGATTTGATAGTCCATATGACAAAAAATTATTATAATTAATAAAATTGTTAAGAACAACAAATCTACATTTCGGCAACTAAATCAGGTAAATATTTAAAAACAATTGAACGCAAAAATATAAAAATAGCTGGCAGCGCAGCTAGTTAGGATTACAAAAAAAAAACTTATTTTCCTTTTGAAGTAAAAACTGAGTGATCTCCAAAAATCATTTTAAAAAAAATGATAAATCCATTCAAAATTAAAAAAAATATCTCAAAATAATTATTAAATCATTCTTTACTTTATATGTAAAGTAAGAAAATAAAAGTATCAAAGGTAGTTTTATATTCGTGTATGACATAATAAAAAACAAATGAGAGTTAAGTCTATAAAAACATTTTATAGGCTTTTATAGATGGTTTGAAAGACCGAAACGTCAACTTAAATAAATAAAACTAATCAACTTCCTCTTTTCTTTTCTATGTTGTTATTACCGCTTCATGTCGGAGATGTCATGTGAAGTTGAAGTATACAGGGCTCTGGGGCTCAAAGATATCCCAGAAGTCAACGACATGTTTATTAGGAATACTGATCACTCACTGTCACTAAACTAAACCTGCACTCGCACACTAATAAACATGAACTGAGTGACCGTCACTTTTCTCGGTCGCGAGCGCCCCGCGAGTGACGCTGTCCGACGTCGTCGCCGACATAACGCACTGCTTGTTGCTCTCACTGCTGCTCCTGCCTCTCCTCTCACTGATTTTATGCAACTTTCCTGATTGGATGAGAGATGACTGATGGTACAGGGGGACGGCCTGTTCCAGGGCCTTATCATTAAAAACAAACTGATTCTCAGAACCCAAGATCAGAAAGTGATACAATAATTATGATTTAATATATTAAAGAATAAATGCTTGGGCTTTGTAAGAACACCACCTTCCAGCTACTCATTAATATTTATTCCTTTCACAATAAACGAACGAGAGGTGGTTGGCCCTATACCTACAATTTTATCAAGGATATCGGGGTCCTAGCGGAGGGTGGAGAGACTCCCCCTCCCCCCTAAAAAAAAATATATATAATATAAGAGAAAGATATACTGTGATGAAAGTGTTAAAATTTTAAATGCTGTTACGTCTCATTTTTATTTTTAAATGCTCCTGCTCCTTTTCCCCCATTGTATGTATAAGTAAAAAGCCACTGGCTACATTGGTTTGTTATTAGAAATTATAAAAAATATTTTATTAAATACTAGTCGTAAAGCCCGCCTACGGCAGCCAAGTTTATTGCCAATTTGGGATATTTCTTGTTGCAATGAAAGTGTTAAGATGTTAAGTCTATTTATGACTAAAGGGTCAGTCGAATGCGTGCTCTCTTCTTTTTTTCGAAGCTTCTCCCAGAGCTCCATGTCGTATACCTGGAAAGCTGACTCACAGAGCAACTGACTGCCTTTTTCTTGTAGTTGGTCCTATACCTACTTATTAGTGAAATGCACGGTTAATATTTTATTAATTTGTGAAGGGGGGTTGGAGGATTATCTCTTGGATCATCTGAAATCCCCTAACCCAAAAAAAATTCTGACTACGGCCCTGTCTGTTTATATTATATCTTTCTATACTACAGTAGCTATGGCGGGATTTCAGTGGACGAAGCTCTTGGCCCGAAGTAAGTGGGTCATATGGCTGGTAAGCTAATACATAAAAGTGCTAATCAAACAAATGTGTATGTACGCAGTGCACATTTTTTTATCTCTTTCTTATATTCTTTATCCGATCTTACTTGTTAATGGAATTTAAAATATATAGCTTAACATAAATAATAAAAAATCTGGTGTGATTGGAGCATAGCAGACAACTTTCTCTTACCTTCGGTAATCGAAAGTTGTGTTCTGTGCTTGTCACACCAGATTTTTTGTGTCTACATGTATTTAGTTTCCGACAGTACGGTACATTCGATTTTCAAGATGTAAAATTTATAAGTATGGGAAAATATTTATATTTTGTTACCATGGCAACCATTTCTCCTATCTTTTCTATGTAGTACAGGAGTAAAGTGGTCTTCAGAAGATTTCAATCACAAAATAAGAATATACATTTTATCGAGAATCTAAAAAATAATTGATTTTTGAATTTAAAAAAAAATCGTTAGAGCAAATAGAGAAAATCGAAAAAAACTGAAAAAGTGCATCAGTAAAGTACTAGTACTCTTTGGTCGATTTTGTTCAAAAGCTTCGTGTCACGTCCCATGGGGGTGCCTAACTTAAATATAAAATTTCAACCTCCTAGCTCTTTTCGTTCTTGAGATATTTTGTTCACAGACACACACACACAGAGACACACAGACAGACCATGTCGCGAAAACCACTTTTTTGGATTCAGGGGACCTCAAAACGTGTATATCCATCAAAATCTCGACATCGAATTTTTGACATGAATCCAATACTTTCTCTCTATATATATATTAACATATATATAGAGGTAAGAGAAAGTAAAAAATAAATTTAAACGATATTCAGGAGAGGGTGAAAAGTTGTTAGCTATGATTTTGGAGGGGGTTAAGGGACTGCAGAAGATGGCTATGTCGGGAGTCCACTGGACGAAGCTCTTGGCCCGTTGTAATTGGTCGTGTGGCTGGTAGGCTAATACAAATCTAATATTACCAGGTAAATAGAAAGAGCATTTCGATTAAGCTTTAAGCGCTGGATTATCATATTTTTTTCATTTAATATTGGCATTATAACATAAACAATTAATAAACCCCAAGAAAATAAATTAAATATTAAATTAACGAAGAAATACTTATGCATTTGAAAAGGGCGCAATAAAATTAGCGGAAATGTTTTTTAAAAAGGAGGTTAATTATTCAATAGAGGTTTTCTTCCTGGCCACTTTCCTCCTAGTTTCCGGCATATCAGCATTTTACAGTCACATTTCTTTATTTGACATCAATCAGTGTTTAAATTTAATCTTATAAGTTATAAGAATTTCTTTTCGACATCTGAGACAATTTACCATAGACCTCGTCCTTATTAATTGGTAGCTAAATATAATTTGAATAAGTTTTTGTCGCTCACGACTCTCTAAACCCTAGAATAATTAAAATGACTTCTTCCTCTGTGCTAAAGCACAGAACTGATTTTTAATTAAATTTTTGAAAATTATTCTATTTTTAGATCAAATGGTGACTTCATAACATAATAATAAACCGCCCTAAGAATTTTAGAAAGATAGAAATTGCTGATGAAACGGCAGGTAGACATAGGCGTAACTAGAGAATTTGACTGGGGGGCTTTGGGACCAGCCATCCTCCAAGGGGCCCTGGAAAGCCTCGTATTGTCTCTTTTTCTTGGGCCGGGGAGCCTTTTGGGGGGGGGGGGGGCGGGACCCCCTAGTTTAAATATTGAATATATAAATAAAATTAATCTGTGACATTGCCTGTTGATCTTAACAATTTAGTTGGAGGGGTTAACTTCTCGAGATACAATCATTAAGACAAATCAGTGATTTCGTACAGGGGCCCACATCTTGTGGTTACGTGGATGGCGACCACGAGCTGCCCGAGCTGGGACATACAGTCTTTCTGTTCTTTGTATGTCTGTCTTTTCCTTCCTCTTTTCAACAGGCGTTTGACCGTGCGACGGGCCGGCCTGTTCTATTCTTCTCGGTCGCAAAAAAGCATGATAGGACTGGAGGGAAATAGTGAGATCCGCCGACCCAGCATAGCGGGAATAAGGCGAGGACAGAAGTGTTTAATGTTATTCTTTTTTCAAGTTTTTTTACGGCATCTGAGACAAATTAGATCTCGTTCTTAATAATATAATTTGAATAAATTTGTGCCGCTCAGTTACCTACAGTCTGAAACCGCAAACTATCTATATTTGGTAAAAATATTTTAAATTATTAAAAAATACATAAATAATGATTCTTTTAAATAAATCTTTTCTTTAATAAACATTTTATGAATTCTTGAGATGATTAAAATTTAAATATATTTGTTAATATGCTATTTTACTTATATGAATAGCAATGAGGATACATCAGATAGAATCATGTATGCTTATTATACAAGAATGTCTTTGATCTTCAGCATTCCTATTCTTTTATATTTTTCTTTTCATTTCGAGATAAAAATGGCACTGGTTACCAAGGACGCCCAGAGTAAGCATTTTATATACATAATCCTTTATTAATAAAATATACATATTTTAGAAAAAGGACAAAATAACCTTTCTTTCTTGACTTTTATTACTTCCTTCATCAAACAAAGTGGTTTTTATTCGCTATTTGAAAATAATTAAATATTAAACATTCGCGGTAGAGTATTTAAAACTACGCAGTGTATATAGTCTAACACGATTCAAACTCTTTATTATTATAATGACTCAATTCTCATTCATTAGAACAAGGAAATGAGGAAAATTAATTCGAGTGGTAGGACCAAATTTTGCCGCAAGAGAATTCTCCTTAATTACTAATAAATAATTTAATAAAATTTTAAATCATTTATAAAGTAATTTGAAAATTTCTTTTCATACATCTAAAATTCTTGAAGAATAGGAAGTTAAAGACAAAGTAGAAGTCTTTTAAAACCATGGAAAATATTGAATTAAAATTTATAAAATCGATGAACTTATATTTGGATTGGGCTTAAGTCACTACCAGGGTTTTTCTCTTCTTTACTCGCCTTAATTAAACCCACGACGGCACTGGTAATAATAATGAAAGATATGATCGGATAGTCGCATGGCCTGGCAGCTATTCGGGACTGTACACGAACGTTTGAACGAGACATAGGAGGATTACTGAAATTAAATAAAAAATCTGGTGTGACCTTCGGTAATCGAAAGTTGTGTTCTGAATAAAGA